>LBNU01025764.1:52993-105733 GCA_014162995.1 Artemisia annua | reverse complement strand
AAACATTCGGCTACTCCAGAAGTGATGGCTTTTGGTAAAGAGACTTAAAATCCATCAAGTTTTCATAAAATATTGCTAGGGACTAGCAATAGTTTAGTGTGGGGGATTGATGAGTGTGCAAATACTAATCATTTTTGGTCTATATAAACTGCAAAAACATCTGAAAACAATCAAGAAATACATCAAAATACATAAAATATCCCAAAGATCGTGTTTTACATGTTTTAAATGCAAAATGATTAAAAACAAATGAAAATCAACCAAAGTTTGCATAATTGGCAGTTTCAGTCCCCCAACTTTCAAAACTTGACAAAATTAGTCCCTGAGCATTTATTTTGAGAAAAAAAGTCAAACCAAGTCCTTAAAAGTCAAAAGTTATCAAAAATGATCTTTGGGTGAAAAGCTTTCAAAACTTTACAAGTTTAGTCCCTGAAGTTTCACATTTGGCAAGATTGGTCCCTGAACTTTCAGATAATGACAGAAATGGTCCTTGGTGAAGAGAAAAGTCAACAAAAGTCCTCCAACAATCCTAAAGTGACAAAATTGATCCTTGGGTGAAGAATTTGGAGTATGTACATGTGTGGTCCCTACAGTTTGGAAATTGGCAACTATGGCCCTAAGGAATTATAATTTGAAGAAAAATGACAAAGTGGACCTCGGGAATTCAAGACTTGTCACAATTGGCCCTTGATAATACTTTGGAAAGTTGGCAGAAATGGCCCTTAAAAAATTCAGAAATTACAAGTTTAATCCTTGGGCTGTGTTTACTTATTAAACCAAATTCTCATTCATGAAGGTACAAAACCTGGTGTAGTATGATTCAATCTGTTCACCTGCTATAGACGTGAAGTTCTCCCATTCAGTTAGAAGTTTGTTTTCAACATCTTGTTGTCCAATTTCTGTTCCATGACAAAGTCTTCTAACTCGTTCCCACATAGCATAAGCGGTTTCACAACTGTCGACTGCAGCAAAGATCTCACGAGGTAAACCGAGATGAATGAGATGCATTGCCATATCATCTGCTTTGATCTGCTTTCAGTCTTCAGGTGTGTAATCATCTTCTGTTTGGTCACGATAGAATGGTTGAGTAAGAGGTGTTGTGTCTGGATTTCCCGGATCTAGAACTTGTTTTGGCTTAAATGGACCTTGTTCAATGGATTTGATCATAAGTTTGCCATCATCCTTGGTTTTGATGTAACGAAGCATATGGCTTGTCCATGGAAGATAACCACCTTCTTCAAGCATAGGAGGACGGTTTTCGGCACCGGCGGCATGAATATCTTGTTGAGTTGCCATTGATTGATAAAGTTGATCTCGGATCGTTCCAACTATAAAGGAGTTGAGTTTGGTGTTGGGTTAGGTAAGTTGTTGTGGTGAAAATCGGGTTTGAAAACTTAAAACTTCAATAACTTCACTCTGGAGGTGATTTCGGCCTGTTCCGGTCGTGTTGGCAGGAATTTCGCTGAAAACGGAGTTACAGTTCAAAAGTTATGGCCAATTGAAGTTTAGTCGTCAAAAGTCAACTTTCAGTCAACAAAATTCCACTTTTCGAAAAATTTCAAACTTCTCGATAATTTTCCCAAGTTCTCGAAAGTTTTCCAAACTTTTCAAATTTCTCGAAACTTTTTCTCGAAAATTTTTCTCGAAACTTTTTCTCGAAACTTTTCAAATTTCTCGAAAATTTTTCTCGAAACTTTTTCTCGAAACTTTTCAAATTTCTCGAAACTTTTTCTCGAAAGTTTTTCTCGAAAATTTTCAAATTTCTCGAAACTTTTTCTCGAAAATTTTTCTCGAAACTTTTTCTCGAAACTTTTCAAATTTCTCGAAACTTTTTCTCGAAAATTTTTCTCGAAACTTTTCAGATTTCTCGAAAGTTTCACCAAACTTTCTAAATTAAATTATACAATTTAGAGAGTATACCACGAGTCGAAGTGTTTTCTCACTTATACAAGCAAGGGAAACACCGAGTAAACCACCAAATCAGATAATATGCTCAGGAGAAAGTTCTCGATAAAATGGGGTTTAAGGATCTCGAAAAAGTGGCAGATTTTGATTTAGCAAAAAGCACACCCAAATGAAGTTTGTATTCCAAGATTCTTGTACTTCTAGCCTTAAAAACACCAAAGCTTGAAGAAAGTTGCAAACTTGATGATTTTTATGTAACTTTTAAAGATCTCGAAAACTAGTACAAAAACCAAGTATGAATTTTTTAAGCTTAAAACTTGCAAAAAGATTGGAACTTTTTTGTTGGGAAATGTTTATAACACTAGTTTGAATCAAAAGAGTGTTAAAAACACAAAGAAACAATAAAAGTACGAATTTTTTTACAAAAATACGTGTAGAAGAGCTTAAAAAACACGAACCAAACAAACTTTCAACACTCCTAAATCATTGTTAGGCGAATGATACCACTTGTAGGACCTTGGATCTATCAACTTTATCCCTAATACAAGCACAATATGTAGTAAAGATGGTGACTTGATGATATATATATATGTGTTTTAGAGAGAGAAAGTAATAAGAGAAACTAGAGAGAATTTCATATAAAACACACACTTACACACACAAGCACACCTTACAATTGAAGGTTTAGGTGGCTTATATACTTAGAGAGAAAGGCCTCATGGGCTTTCTAATGGACTTGGACTTGGTGGACTTTTGTTACATAAAAGTCTTATACAATATAACTTCTAACATATTAGCTTACTAAGTCCACAAGTCCAATTGACTAATCTATCATACGTTTACGACACATTCCAAAGTTCTTAGGATTCGAATGACCATCACTTCTTTATATTTCTTTGATGCTAACACCTCTTCAACAAAAATATGTGAGGAAGCTTTGATTTTGTTATTGAGTACAAGCCAGGGATGTCGAATCAAGTGGCGGATCCCTTGTCACGTATGTAAGAAGAGGATGAGGGGGTCACCGTGGCATTCATGGCTATGAGTCAACCATTGGTAGGATTAATTAACGAATTAAGAAAAGAGAATGAGAACTTGGAAGAGTTGCCTCAGTTACATAACAAATTGGATCAGGAAGAGCGGCTGGAGGGGTTTCGATGCGAACAAGGGCTGCTACTTTTTCAAGATCATTATTATATCGGAGCCGAGTCTAAACTCAAGGATTTGTTGCTATCCGATTTCCACAACACACCAAGTGCCGGGCATGGAGGCACGAAGAAAATGTTGGTGGGATTGTCTGCTTTATTTTACCGGAAAGGCATGCGAAAAGAGGTTGAGGCTTTTATCCGAAAATTTCTTGTGTGTCAACAGACGAAGTATTTGACACAGGCAATCGGAGGGCTATTTGCAACTGTTACCTGTTCCAACGTCAGTTTAGGAAGACGTGTCCATGGACTTTATTACTGGGTTGCCTGTTTCTAAAGGTTTGACCGTCATTTTGGTGGTCGTGCATCGGTTTTCTAAGTATGCACACTTCGGAACGTTGCCTACAAGTTTTAACGCCCCGAAGGTAGCTGAATTATTCATGGAAATTGTGGTTAAGCATCATGGGTTTCCCAAGACTATTGTATCTGATCGTGACCCCATTTTCGTGAGTAAGTTTCGGAAGCAATTGTTTGACGCTAGTGGTACTTATTTGAACCATATATAGCACGACCTATCATCCTCAAACAGATGGTCAAACGGAGGTTGTGAATCGTGGACTCGAACAATATTTAAGAGCTATGGTGTCGGATCGACCTTAACATTGGGTACGTTTTTTACCTTGGGCTGAATTCAGTTACAATACCAACTTTCATAGTAGTATCAAGATGACACCGTATCAAGCTTTGTACGGGAAGTTGCCACCCTCGGTTATTCCTTATCCACCGGGTTCGTTGAAAGTGGCTGCCATTGATGAGTTATTGGTGGAACGAGATGTTTAATTGCGTCAGCTCAAGAATAATTTAGTAGCTGCTAGACATCGCATGGAAATGAAGGATAATCGAAAACGGTGTGACGTTGAGTTTAATACATGTGATATGGTGCTCGTTAAATTGCAACCTTACAGACAAATTAATTTAGCTAAGCGCCTTTCTAACAAATTAGCCAAGCGTTATTATGGACCTTTTGAAGTACAGGAGCGTGTCGGAAAAGTGGCATATCGACTTGCTCTTCCTCCTACAAGTAAGATCCACCCGGTATTTCATGTGTCGATTCTTAAACCTTTTTCCGGAACCGGTCATGAGGTTGTTGCGAATTTGCCTGAAGAGGAACACGAAGGACATCCAGTGGAGCAGCCTTTGGCTATTTGTGCTACGCGACTGATTTTACAAAATGGGGTGCTGACACGTCAAGTTCTAGTCCAATGGTGTAGGAGTTCTCCGGAGGAAGCAACGTGGGAATGGTTGTCCGAGTTTCAAGCTACTTATCCATCTTACCACTTTGAGGACAAGGTGATTGTTGAAGGAGACGAGAATATATACACCTGCTGTGGAAGTGGGCAGACCCAAACGGGTCACATCTATTCCCTTGTGGCATAAAGATTATGACGTGGGATAACTATCTTATTTTATTATTAAGTCGTATTCGAGTTGTGTTAGGATAAGTGTCGTCAGTCATTGTTTAGGATGTCTTTGAGTTGTGATAGGATAAGTGTTTGTGTTAGTATGGGATTATCCAATAACTAGTATTTATACTCATTTATTATGAATGAAAGTTCCAGATTTTACAGTCAACAAATTCTCTTCTTATTATACTTCTTAGGGAGCTTTCATACGCTTGAAGGGTGCAAAATTATCGATACAAGGCGTATCATATATATTTACGAAAACAATCTGATATTTATATTTTTACATTGATAAAGGATTTCAAGACATGTTTTAGATGTTCTCCCGCCCCATGCTAATGAATTAGAATTTATAACTCTTATCTTACTCCAAAATGGGAACTACTTATCTTGTTATCTACTATATATACATTCAATAGCCAAAGGACATCCCAAACACCAGCATTAAATCAATCATACAGTGGGCGGATTCTACTTCTCTTCTTAAAACCAAATCAATTCAACTTGATGTGGTCATTCAAACCGCTCTATGGACGATTTGGAAAACTAGAAACAGGAAATGCTTCCAGAATTTGGACTCAAAAGTTGAAATTCTATGTGATGAAATTGTTGTACTTTCTTTCAATTGGGTTTCTAATAGAACCAAAAACTGTAAATGTAGTTGGTTAGATTGGAGGATTAATCTTGTACTTGTATCATGCTTTTTAGCATCTTGCTAGAACTTAATTGAATATACTTCGCTATTAAAAAAATAAAAATAAAAAAAAATAAAAAATAAAAAAAGCCAAAGGAGGTTTGATGTCTTAAACTAGTTATAATATCCGTGCACGCACGGGTTTTGACATAAAAATTTTATCATGTATTTAATACCGAATATTTTGTCTTTAAATGTTTTGAACTTGTAACACCCCCGAAAACTTTCGAGTTTGTTTGATAGTTTCAATAGGTGAGATAACGTTAAATACAAAGTAATTTCATTTGAACGTAACCCACTATTTACTTCATTATCTCACAAACTCGAATCACTTTGATTGTTTTACATAAACTCTATGAACTCACCAACCTTTGTGTTGACACTTTTTAGCATGTATTTCAGGTTCTTAAGGTGATAACTTACTCTTGGAGGCGCTTGGCAAATGGCATGGCATGATCATAGATGACTCTGATAATCATTTGGGACCACTCTACTTATTTTTATGGGCCTAATTCCGCACTATTTTTGGATGTTGTAAATAAAATACTTTGATTTATGAAAACTTTTTGAAACAATTGATGTACAAACTGGTCTTTATACTTTGTGTTTAGATACCAATTGTGTAGCACCCCAGTGACATGTATGCTTCCGCTGGACCCGATTTTGGGGGTGTTACAGATTGGTATCAGAGCCAAGGTTATAGAGAACTGGGTATTTTGAAAACCTAGACTATAACCACTTTTACGAAAACTTAACCCTATGATCGACACGTGCCTGCCTGCCAAGCTGATGCCTCATTGGTGATGTGGTTCACTGATATACTTGATGATATGTGTGTCTTACTACTGAATGATTTATATCCACTTATTTTCGCTATTCACCATAAGTATTTTGCGTATACTTATGCTCATGTATCATACCTATCACCACATTACGTCTTTTCCTTACGTAATCTCACCATTCGATCTTGAGTTTGGACATTTGTCTTAACCTTTCAAAACATCTCTTAAAGGGCATATTACTAGTATAACTGGGCCGAGTATTGTAAAGTTCATTGAACCTCGGGTGAATATAGATTGATCACCTATATTCAACCAGGGACAGTGGGACATAGTCTGATCACCTATGTCCGACTCAGAGGTGAATTTTGTGATATTCGGAGTAGTTATAATGGAGTTATGTCCGGGTGATTTTCTGTTTAATTTCTGAGAACACTATAATGTCTTCCTATGTTCACGAGCATTGTATATCATAAAGATCTCCTTCGACTCACAACACACTGGCCTCATAATATTTTCTCACTGCAACACCTTATCTTTTAATCAGAACACTTTACTCTCAAAACAGACCATTCGATACTATATTACTTCACGCCCCCGTGCCTACACTTTATCAATATTGTGCATGGAGATTTGCTTAGCAGATGATGCACAACCATTTAAACATTACTTAACATATATTAACACTTGCTAGTACGGGTTGTGTTACAGTCACCTTTACCCCAAACCACATATAATTGACGAATCAGGATTAAATCACTAGCCATAATAGGAACGACTCTCCATAGTACCTAAGAGGAAAACCTTCCAATGGAACCAAACAACAAAAGAACCCATGAACCTTTAAGCCTACAATAAGTGAGACTTGTAAACCAACGGAAACCTTAAGACCTTACGGAGTAACCTGAACCACTAGCTTCAGAACACAAAATCCTTCACTCATCCCTTGTGAATACCGGTTGTCTACCTTCCTACCCTATTATAAAATAATGCACTGTGCCACTAGGAACATATGAGCTGTTTTCAATTATCCTACAATACACTCTATGAAATGTTTTACTACTATATTATAAAATTAAAATTTCAGCCTTACTGTCCTTTTATAAACAACGAATCTCTTTTCAACATGTTTTATAAACTATTTTACAATTCATTTCACAAGTTTCTATATAAACCAATTTGTTGTATCACAAACTATACTACAATTTTTCTATTATATATTGACTTCCTATTACTCTTTAAATTGTTTTTACAATAACCAAAATTTCTTTCGGAAATAAACTAAACGCTAGAAGAGAACCACGTACCTCTGCCAGAAACTATAGACAACAGCCCACCAAGTCTTGACACCGTTTCATCTCTAAACAAGTTACCCACTCACTCCTTACTATTAGATTCCCTTATACACAACTCTCACTTGTAACCAAGGAAAATACCCCACAACATAATATTCGATTGATTCATTCATTTCAGACCACTAGCGCAACAATATAAGTCATGATACATCCCAGTACTACCCAAATGAATTAAGTACCCCAACTATAAAATTTACCCGATAGTTAGCCACCAAACATTACCCAGCACTGGAAACCAGATCTTGTCCTTAAACCTTTAGAAGCGCCATACTCAACTATACTCTCATCCTTGATAATTGCACTTTCAAAAAAAAAATTTTCCTTAAAAACGCGTTTATGACAACTACAAAAATATTTTTCCAAAATACTCATTTTGTAAGGTTAAAAATTTTCTCTGGTCAAAACTACATCAAAACCTTTTGCGTGTTAAAGGGGCGACTAAGTGTAATTTTTGTGAAGTTACTTGTATTTACACCATGCTTAAAAACCCACACTACTAAATTATATATCTAATTTAGTCCAACCTTATCAAATTTTGTATATTAAGAAACAAATAAACATTGATTTTCGTGAAATTGTCTTAATTACATTTAAGATTTGTTTTACTAAGCCTTAAATTCTTTCGGGCCGCATTGATTCACACGACTAACCTCAAACAATAAATTTGTGTCTTTTGGATTATTGATTTCATTAAATTCGTGCCAATTATCCACATCTATTCGATAAGTCAACCTCAATCACTACCACCACTTTGGATTCGGGACGAATCCAGTCTAACGGGTAGGTACTGTAATACCCCGTAATTTACCTAGTCATTAACTAACGTTAAACACAAAGTAATTTCATTTGAACGTAACCCACTATTTACTTCATTATCTCACAAACTCGAATCACTTTGATTGTTTTATATAAACTCTATGAACTCACCAACCTTTGTGTTGACACTTTTTAGCATGTATTTCAGGTTCTTAAGGTGATAACTTACTCTTGGAGGCGCTTGGCAAATGGCATGGCATGATCATAGATGACTCTGATAATCATTTGGGACCACTCTACTTATTTTTATGGGCCTACTTCCGCACTATTTTTGGATGTTGTAAATAAAATACTTTGATTTATGAAAACTTTTTGAAACAATTGATGTACAAACTGGTCTTTATACTTTGTGTTTAGATACCAATTGTGTAGCACCCCAGTGACATGTATGCTTCCGCTGGAACCGATTTCGGGGGTGTTACAGAACTTTACATCTATTAATTTAGTATAAGTTAAATTTATTTTGCAATAACAATGCCTATTAAAAACAGTCGCGACACCCCTGTATTCGGCTATATTTACAATTCCAAACACCCCTAAAATTAGCAATTGAAATAGTCTCAAACACCCTTGAATTCAGCTATCAAGATAGTTTCAAGCACCCATCAATTCAGCTATTAAAAACAGTCCAAACACCTTCAATACTGCAATTAAAACTGTCATAAAAACTCTTTAATAACTATTAAGACAGCCATTAAAACAATCCTAATCACCATTGAATATAACTATTAAGATGGTTACAAAACCCTTTAAAAACTTATTATAATTAGTAGAAAATACAGTCCCAAACTCTAATAACTTAAGCAAGTCCTACTTTAGTAAACCGGCTCATTCTTTTCGCAGCAGATCATCATTAATCTATATTACAACAAATTCAAAAGCAATTAACACATCAAATACTTGTGAGATTTTTTTTTCTTTTTTTTTTACAACTTTGGAATAAGGTTAATGCAACATATATCAGTGCCTGAGACAAAGGCATTTATATAACGTTAACTTGGGATTATGTGAGTTAGCCGTTTAAGTATATGAAAATTCAAGAGACAACTTGATTTTAAAATTCAATAAACACATATACCATATAAGCAAATTATTATATCAAATACATGTTCTAAGTAACCTTCAAAGTAAATCCGTAGTTGATGCATCAGGTGTAGTTTCAGGGGTTTTTATGGTTCCTACTTTAGCATACTTAGTGATGAACTTGTATTCCCAGTCTCTTAATGTGTCAAGTTCGAATAAACAACGAATAAGGACCAACTGATATATAAAACATCTTGAAAGAAACATCAATCAGCTAATACTCAAACTATTGGCACAAAACGTACACTTTTTTTCGTCATTTCTTTCGGACTTAACAACGCGCACAATACACTTTCTACTAAAGTTATAAAAAATAGAAGGTGCAGCCTAATAGAGCATATCACTTGTCAAAATGAGTAAATTAGCTTTGTATAACGTTTTTAACTGACAGACATGCTGAGATTGAGGTTGATGTTGATGTTATTCTTTAACTTTAACTATTGATATCATGTTGTACAAAATGTGCGAGTTTAGTAGCAAATAATGAGCGTTAATGAAGTTAAATATGCTCGTAAAGTTTTTAAAATGTTTTTATGGATATTCATATATAAATTTTAAATAACAATTTCATAAGTCGTTGTTATAAGTAGAATGACGTATATTTATTTTCATATCACAGTAACTCGTGCTTACCATTTGATATTTATATTCCCGTTAGTAATAATTTAGCCGTATTTAATATTCAAACCCGTGTAAGCATAAATTAAACATTTAAATAGAATAACATGAGTCCTCATTTAAAAAAATATTATAATGTATGAAAGTCTAAAACTAACAATATTAAAACTAATTCGCATATTTACAAAATTTTGTAATTTAATGGATGAAAGTCTAAAACTAAGGCCAATACTCATGTAATTTTAAACAAACTTATTATTATAAAGTATAAGGGGTACAAAGTGTAAGGGGTTATTTGTGTTTTTTCTAAAGTTATTAAAAAACATGGAAACTTGTAATTTTACACTTAGCTCTATATAATTTAATTAAAATTCAACCACTAAAGTTTTATTAATTACTTCCTCTTGTTTTAAGTTTTTTTTTTTTTTTTCATAAATTTGACACCTATATTTTTATGCATTTTTTTTCTTAACCAAATTTCTCTATCAAATTTATTAAGTTTGACCAAAATCAATTTAATTTTGACTTTCTATTGACTAATCATATTTCTCGATTTCGTCTACGTGGCAAAATCGAGCTCTCCTATTGGTCTAATTTTTTTTCAATGAGAAGGGTTTTACAAAAACACTCCGAAATGATGTAATTCTTTTATTATATAAAAGATATGTAAAGAATTTAAAATACATTCATGTCAAGTAAACAGAAAAGTCAAACTGTTTAGTTGAGCAAAATGATGAAGTTTAGCTTAAATCTGAAGGTACACCTGAGTGGCATGATATTTTTAGGAAGATTTAAATATTAATAGGTGTGCATACGTAGATAACATTGCATTAAACGTCTTTTTTAAAAGAAAAATTGGGGGCCAAAGACTAGGAAGCCAGAGTCGTCTCTAAGTCAAACTTCATCTCTGAGTCAAACTCTTATGCGTCTTCTCAAATTTCTTATGAAAATATGTCCCTAAAATCAAACCAACTTTTTATACTGCGTTTGGAAATTCCTGAAGTCAAGACATGTTTACGTCGGTTGTGACTTGAAAATATGTTTTATGCGTTCGGTGAGATTTTTAAGCATGAGTCAGACAGAGGGATACACTGTGTTTTTTTTTAAAAGTCTTACTATCCCTCTTACTCTTACCAGTAAGAGTTGGGCAGACATTTTACTTATTTGTTTTTTTTTTTTATTCATACCCAGTTAGACATACAACATCTTACTCAGTAAGAGGCGGAGGACTTGTCTTACTGCCTCTTACTTGATAAGAGATTGAAGACTCGTGTTCATATAATATATTTGATGGTTTATTAACTATGTTATACTAGTTATAATACCCGTGCACGCACGGGTTTTTAACATAAAATTTCAATTATGTATTACCATAGTTTGTTACTCATTCCGTAAAATTATACTGTGCATAATAATTATTATTTATTTATTTCGCGTAATTGTTTGAACCAAATGATCTAAAAAAGTTACTTTAAGTTATTTATACCGTTTCTTCATTTTGTGTTTAAAAAGTTATTTTCACTTCATATTCATAGCCTAGACATATTCGGAGCCTAGACATGAATCAAATCCAACGAAAATAGTGAATAAATACGAATATATATCAATGACAATGATTTCAATAATCCAAAAAGACGTATAAAGGCAAATATATATCAATGAATGATTTCAATAATCCAAAAAGACGTAATATGATATTTTGTTTTTAATGTCAACAATCGATTGGCAACATGTACAAACCAAGATAGACACATAAGTGGGGAAAAGAGAGTGACCACAAAATCTAGCATATTTTCATGAGGCACGTACATTGTATCATAGATGGGTAATCCTCATTGCACTAAGCACCAATTCACCCATAAACAAATGGGAACCACATAAATTAAGTGGAAGAAAAACCTGTGAAAAATACAAACTTAGCAATTAATGTAGTCATTTAAAGAAACTACAAACCCAAAACACCCTCTAAAATTGTAGTTTTGTAACAGACTCAAACGCCCATAAAAACTACAGCAGCCATACCCAAACACCCCTTAAAAATTTTGGTTTCACATCATATTCAAACACCCTTTAAAAGTGCATTTTACAGCAGCTCAAACACACTTTAAAGTTTAGTTTTTCAGCACCCCCAAACACCCATAAAACAGCAGTAGACATACACAAACACCCCTAAAACTCCCTTAAAAGTGCAGTTTTTTCAGCACACCCAAACACCCCTAAAAACAGCATTAAACATACACAAACACCTCTTAAAAACTGCATTTTGCAGCAGCCCAAACACCCCTTAAAAGTTCAGTTTTGCAGCACACTTGAACACATCTAAGAAGAGCAGTAGACATGCATAAACACCCTTTTATAATTGGAATAGACATACACTTACGAAATCTATATAGACCCATGATGGATATGGTGTTGTAACTCCATATAATGTACCATGTGTTGTTATATCAATATCAACAAAATAAAAATCATTGAATGGTGGCCGATATAGATTATGTTTTTAATCAACCTTGTTAATTCTGAGTGTGCATGGAAATATTATATTCAGAAGTTAAGATTATTATTGAAAAGAAAAAAAATACAAAGTCTAGAATCATATTTGGCACATTAACTATTTATAAAGACTCAAGTTTGTTTAAAAAGTGAGAGGTGTTTCGGACCCACCCCAACCGATACAAAAATATTAACCATTTTGACTCATAACCCGACCCGACCTGAACATCGTTCCACCTTTATTAGATGTTAACAGAAATTAAAAATTCTAATTCTCTTTACCAGTTCATCTAAGATGGCCAGCTTTAGGTCGTCAATTTGAAATATTGCGACACTAAGGTGGCGTTTCATTCGTCTACTATAGCTTCGAGCTCTCACTCTGGTGAGTCTCACGTCTACCAATGATTTTTGCACAACCTATATAACATTTGAATAAAGACATGTAAGAACATAATATATCGATGCCTGATCTAAAAAAGGACATGTGAAAAAAAATAAGCACTAAGATGATATATACTACAGCTGGTTTGACATAAATGATGACATGGAGATCAGTAGACAAAAGTGCTACAGTTACTTATGAATGGGTCGATTTGAGCTACGTTATTGTCTCTAAGGAGTCGCCAAATGGTAACATTAAAACAATATGCTTAACCGGTCAAAAATCGCCCCAGGGCATATTTTTTGTGTAGGCATCCTCCAAATTTATTCTATTAAAAATAAAATACATTTTGTTGAAATATGACACAACCCAAACAAGACTTAAGACGCACCATTTTAAGTGAAGCAGGGGCAGACCCTTGATACCATTGATACTGGCAGATAGATAGAGGTGTTCTTGACCGGATAATGCATCCCAAAGAATATCAAACGGCAATCAATAGATAAAATTGGTAATCCCAATTATGAATAATTCCTTCTCATGAAACCTGGTCATATCTGTCGGATGCTGCTGAATGCTGATGCAATACATGAGCTGCAAAAATTGCCTCTACATTTGAAGACCTCCACCATTCATCATCGTTAATTAAGTTTCAGTCAATAACCAAACCTTGACCGGTTAATTCATTATCTGCATATCAAGTGTTAATAGATCAAGTTAAACATTCAAGTTAAGCGTTCAAGTTCAAGTTTCAACATCAATATACTCATGGTGTGGTAGTTTTAATCAAGTATTAACTAAGTGTACATTATAACAGTAGGTTCCGTAAATCCTAATATCAGAAGAGGTTTGATGAGTGTGCAAATACTCATCATTTTTGGTCTATATAAACTGCAAAAACATCTGAAAACACTCAAGAAATACATCAAAATACATAAAATATCCCAAAGATCGTGTTTTACATGTTTTAAATGCAAAATGATTAAAAACAAATGAAAATCAACCAAAGTTTGCATAATTGGCAGTTTCAGTCCCCCAACTTTCAAAACTTGACAAAATTAGTCCCTGAGCATTTATTTTGAGAAAAAAAGTCAAACCAAGTCCTTAAAAGTCAAAAGTTACTAAAAATGATCTTTGGGTGAAAAGCTTTCAAAACTTTACAAGTTTAGTCCCTGAAGTTTCACATTTGGCAAGATTGGTCCCTGAACTTTCAGATAATGACAGAAATGGTCCTTGGTGAAGAGAAAAGTCAACAAAAGTCCTCCAACAATCCTAAAGTGACAAAATTGATCCTTGGGTGAAGAATTTGGAGTATGTACATGTGTGGTCCCTACAGTTTGGAAATTGGCAACTATGGCCCTCAGGAATTATAATTTGAAGAAAAATGACAAAGTGGACCTCGGGAATTCAAGACTTGTCACAATTGGCCCTTGGTAATACTTTGGAAAGTTGGCAGAAATGGCCCTTAAAAAATTCAGAAATTACAAGTTTAATCCTTGGGCTGTGTTTACTTATTAAACCAAACGGGCCACTCCTAATCAATAAACCCAATACCTCTTATAACATACCCATAACTCTCCAGGCCCAACCAACTCAGCCCACCAGAACCCACCCCACATTTTTTATAAAGGCTGGAGTCAAACATTGGTCAAACAAACATCCCTCCCCCTTCCCCGTTTACCCACCAGTCCTCCACCACCATTGCCGACCATCCACTGCAACAAGCCACCACCTCCCTCAAAAGCTCCCCAGCTCCACTTCCCAATCCCACTAACCTCACAAAACTTGTACCTAACCCCTAATTTACACTCTGGCAATCCAAGGTTATACAAGAATTTTCCCGCCAAAATTCTATTAAGGGACAGGATCAATCAAACTTTAAATTGATGGTTGGGATTTCATCAGAGGGTCACAAGGAACAATTCTGCATCAACTTATCTCACAGAAGAAGCACACAAGGAGGGAAGAACCCTAGTTAGCTTTTAGTATAAATAGGAAACTTATGTAGCCTCATATGGCATCCTTTTCCTTTGTAATTTTCTTTCGGTAGTCTTATTTTTCAATTGTAATTCAGAATCTTTAAGTTAATTTAAGTTTCCTTTTAGTTTCAAGCAATTCGTATTTTTACTTCAAATTTCAAGTTTCTTGTGATTTCACTTAATTGAGTCTTAAATAGTCTCAGAAGCTTTTATAAGTCTTGTGAAAGTTATCTAAAGCTAAAAGAAAACATAAACTTAGAAAAAAGAAAAAAAAAAAAGAAAAAATACAAAGAAAATCAAAAAGAAATAAAAAAAATGGTGGTTCATGTTGATGCAGTTGAAAAAGAGCAAAGATTTGATGCTGAATTTGGTTTAGAATCCCATGGGGGATGTTAGGATATGGTTCTGATCCTTGGTTCTCAGATTTCTCATAAGCTTGGAAGCCAAGTAGGTTTTACCCCCACACTTTGGTCATAATTTGAAATTCTTGGTATTTGTTGCTTATATTTGTTTCCTTCTGTTGAATTAAGTATTTTATAACATATTAGGAGTAGATCAGTAGCAATTATATGTTACTTTATTAGTTTGCTTTAGAAATTGTTGAAAACAGTTAGAATAGGGGGTGTTTGGATTAAGCCTATACACTATGTTATTGTTGTTATTAGAAGTTAGGTGCTGATTGTTTATTGCTCTTAAGGTAAAGACAGTCCAATTCGATCATCTCCTTGAGTAATTTTAAAGAAAAAGTCAAATTTCCTTTCAAAATCACTTTGGCAGCCTACTGTTGGTGCATTTGTGAGCCAAAACCTTGAATTCACTGTATAATTAGTATAGAAGCTTGATTTAGGTTTACTTAGGCTCAACAAACATTAATTAATCAATCAAGCTCAGTATAATCTCATAAAAGTCAACTTGGTCATTTGTTCTTGAAAAGTCAAAAGTTGCTTACTCAGTTTTGGGACAATTGTCAAATCACTTTCTAGGGTTTAATAATGAATGGAAATCAATGTTGTTTGTTGATTTGAGATAATTTCCAGCTTGTAAACTAACATCAAAAAGAAAATTGAGATTTGAAACTAGTTTGCTCATTGAAAATTGAATCCAAACTTGCTAATCTGCCATTAACTTCCCCTGCATCTTGGTTTTTGGCCAGATTTAGATTTGCTATGGATTACTCATTTGTAGGTGATAGTACTTGATCTTGGGTGATTTAGGAAGCCCCCTAGGTAGGTTGCATAGATTAGCTTTTATTTCCCCTAGTTAGCTTATTTAGACTGCTTAATTGTCCCATCTTGTTGGCTTATTTTGGTGGTCTGCTGGTGCATGATTCTTGTTTATCTTGATATTCTGCTTGTTGTTGATCTTGTTCTTGTTGTTGTCACTTGTTTGTGATCTTGTCATTGCTATTTGTTGTTTCTGTTTGTCTGCTTTGATAAGCTTTGGAGAACTTATTGCTTATTCTGAGTTTGTTGTTGATGTACTTGTTAGCTGCTACTGTTTGTTGTTCATGTTGAATCTGCTTGTTGGTTATTCATGTTCTTGATTTTGTTGTTTGTTCCTGTTGATTGATAGTGTTGTTGTTATCATTTGTTGTTGATTTGCTTACTCAAGCTTATAGCTTGTTTAAGCTTATGTGACTTGGTGACTTTAACTTGGCAGTTAACAAAACAAAGAAAACAAAGAATTTTAAACAAAAATCTCAAATCCTAAATCTGTTTTGAAATTAGTTTAAGTTTTTGTTAGTTGAAATCTATTTTCAGTAAAGCTTTTTGAGTTTGTGTTTGAGTTTGGGATTGTGTTGAGATAAGAGAAAACAAGAAAAGAAGAGAAAAAAAAAGAACAAAAAGTAAGGCCTGGGATTCGAACCCTGGTCACCTTTCTCACAACACCAACACACCATAACTCATCCATCTCTGCCCTTGGGTCTTTTGCGTTAAGTGTTGCATGCTTAATCCTTTTAACCCTTTTAGCCAAGTTTGCTTATCAGCTTTTGCTTTGATTATTTCTGCTTATTTAACACTGCTTATTTCATCTTTTTATTTTTCCTAGGTTAGTTTTATAATAATTTAGTTTCCTAAAATTTTTTTCAGATTTTTTTTCAATAGTTTAGTATTCTTAATCCATTTAATTTGTTTTAATTGTTTTTAAATCATTATAATTAATTAAAAAGAAAAAAAAATGTTTTTCTTTTTCTCAAAATTTTCTTTTATCTTTTAGAACGTTGGGAAATGAATTTCATGCCCGTAGGACTTTTGTAGCTATAATTTCACGTTTTTATTTGTACGTTGACGTTTATTTTAGATAAACGTCACGTTTATTTGTCAACTTATGTTTTAGGATTCCCGATACCTAATTTTGATTCCCGTAGTGTTTTAGGACTCCCCTAGTTTGCCAATTGCCTTTTGTTCCCTTAGGATATTTTATTTTCATTTTCATTCGTTAATTTTCAATTTTCGTTAATTTAACGTACAACAAAACCAAACAATCTTTCACAACCAAACATACAAGCATTTTAATCTCGATCTTTTCACGAAGCTTTCCATTCACACCTCGTTGGGGTACGACCCGGGAAATCACTTCCCGGTCTCACAAATATCACATTGCACGAGTTTACGAGGTAATCTTTTTTCCTAAAAGGTTTACTTGTATTTCTCCACGTCTTGTTGTCCTCACGATAACATTGACCTCACTTTGTTGGTATTTTTGATAAATTGTTTTTGCACACACTAAAACATAACGAATCAAGGTTGACAACCAAGTAAAGAGTGTATGATAGATACCACATGCTGCAGTAGAAACTAAAGTTTCAAGGATACTCAAGCTTCCATCTACAAATCAATCAAAAAGTTACTTAACAACCTCACTGTTATATCCGATCATGAATTTAAGTTGAATTTTTTTGTTTTTTTGTGACGAATACCTGTATCTCTGTTAAGTTGTTCTCCAAATGTGATGTCAGGTGCATTGGTCCTGCAAGCTACATTGATCCCCACTACATGCATCATTCAAGCTACATTGGCAATGAAGAAAATAATGATCAACATAAACATGACATTGTGTTGTTTGATAAGGGAAACATATCAACTGCAGAACGTAGCAGTGAGCAGGTAGGAAACTGTTATTTAGATGTAGAGGTAGAAATTCAAACCCATTACAAAATGAATGGATTAATCTGGTTTATATTTTATCTTTACTCCGTCAAATATGTAAATTAAAAAAGACTGACTATAAAGGAAATAAATCAAAGGGGCAAACAGGTTTAACGTTGCCCAAAGGATATTATAAAAGCTGACCTTATCTCGCCTTTCGAAAAAAAAGAAAAAAAAAGCTGACCTAATTTCACTTTCGCAATCATTGTTATATCGTCAACTGGACCAAATCCTTAAATCCTTCGAGCGTCAACAAAAATTCAGATATAGAAGCTATTACAATACACATCTTAGTACGATAAAAAGATGGTTCAATTTTTCGTTTTAAGGTTGTCATCCGCAAAGGCTATCCCCATGTCTGTTGTCACTCCCAATACGAAATACCAAGACATACCTATACCAACCATTCATGAGTATGGCTATTGACACCACCACTATGCAAGTGAAATCTTTAAAACATCCACAAATATGGTAATACACACAAAAAGAGTATTACAGATACAATGGGATGATCAAATCCGAATGAGCTTATAGCCACATAACAATAAATAACAAAAGAAAAAAGGAAGCAAATTTCGACCAAGTAATTGGAAGAAAAAAAAAGTAATTAAATCAAATCAGGGTTTCAGTTAGTTAATTAATAATAATAATAATAATAATAATAATAATAATAATAATAATAATAATAATAATAATAATAATAATAATAATAAAATAAATAAATAAATAAATAAATACAATAAACTTGTCAAGAAATTCTATGAAAAAAAAGGGATGAACCATAATCAAATACCTTTTTGCATCTTTGATGATTATAATATCAAATAATTAGTCTTCGTCTGATGGAAATCAAAATCGTGATGTGTTATCTTTTATTTGATTGGATATGCGTGGGCTGTCGTTTCTTTATTTTTATTTTTTACCCTATAAAATCAAAGAATTAACTCCGTTTTCTTCAAGTTTTATTTCTTTCAAATTTGTCACATGTGTTTTTTCAGTATTTTTTTCACAAAACGAAATTAAGCAAATATTGACCAAATCGGATTCAATTTTGACTTTTTATTAACCAATCACATCGCACGATTTTGCTCGCGTGTCAATTTCAAGCATCCTGATTGGCCCAATTTTTTTTCCCATAAGATTGTTTTGTCAAAAAAACTTCGAAATGATGTAATTCCTTTATTATATAAAAGATTTATGATAAAAAGTCTTGTTTCATATTTACATAAATTACTTAAATAAATTGCAGAAAAGAGCACTTAAAATCATTCGGACAATTATGTAAAAACAAACAACATTAATTCGTTCCGATTTAGACTTTCTAGCCACCTCTTATTGGTAAGATGTGGTAGTCAGATTCAGACCTAAAACATCTTAACGAAACAAACCCACCATATACTATGCTGATTTGGCATATTAAGACTTTGGTTTTGCGCGTGAAAGACTTTGTGTAATTCATGACTCCGAGTCTACTGTCAAATTCTTGTGGACTCGAGGAGTTCCAGGACTTCAAATGCTATTAGTATGAGTGTCAGCCATAGAGAAGGTTCGGGGTTATTTATTTCGACTTTTGTATTATATTTTAATTTAATATATGTCTTGCTTTTGCAGAAAGATTATACTTGAAGAGATTAAGCAGTATGTCCCAACAAGTAGGAGGTTGTAATTCGTTTTGCGGGTCAACAGAACAAAATCCAAAAATAGGTTTGCATGGAAGCAGGGCCGTCTCAAAGTCTTAAGAGGCCTAAAGCGAGATTTCTGTTTGAGGCCTTATAAAATATGATATAAATTACTTAGGATTTTAGTTAATACTTTGAGAACTAGATTCATATATTTTAAGTACTAGCTACATAACCCGCCCATTAGCTTCATTATATTATTTGATTAATTCTTAGTGGACATACATAAATAAAGAATAACGGCATACATGTATTCTATGAAAATTATAATAATGAATGCATAAAAAGTTGAGGTAGTAGTACGTATCTATGTTCAACACATTTAGTTATTTCATACAAGAGCAATACTTCATGAGTGTGCAACTTTTATTAGTTAAGCTGGACACTATTTCAAATGAAAGACATGGAAAACCAAAGTAATTGTCTTGAACAAACATTAAGAAAGGCTTAAAAACAGACATAACATTAAGAAATGATTGTGATATATAATAATATCTGGTAAATGCAAGTGATTACTCCTTTTGCAACTTGTCTTCAAATGTTGGTTGGTTAGACCAATCTATCATTCCTCATCTTGTAAGCCTTAATATGAAAACTGAATTGAAATTTGGTTTTCGGTTCGATTATAAGAAAAATACTTGTTTACTTATTTGATAAACAATTCATCATATTGTATACGATAAGAACACATCATATAATAAGAAGTATAAAAGTAACATAATCATATCAAGTAATGCTTATATTCATTTCTAAACCTTACAATACATCATAGATTGGTTTAACATTAGTTTTGGGTAAAATATATAGTCCAGAGTAAGGACGCCCCGCGCGGTTATTAATGTACTAATTATATTAATACAATGTGTTAGTGTTATTAAGTTTTGAGACATCATGATAAAGTTTAGTATGTATGAATATCATTCTATAAAGATACGTTAACAATGCAAAAGGATATTCAGTTACCTCTAAGTACTTACACGACAGTAAACCACCATTACAAACAATTAAATAATAAACTATGTTAACTCAAAATCTTTTCTCAACATAATCCTCTCATTCTCTAACTCATAGTTCATCCTTTTCAGCACTTGAATCGCCCATAAGTTCTTCAAGAGAAAATTCATCTTCTTTCATGATCTATCCGTCTTTGTCGTCCCATGGTTTAGTTTTCACGACTGCTGGTGTCCTTTCCAATGGTATGGTACCCTTTCAACCGAGTCCAGCCTCTTTTACAAAGTCACTGAAAATTTGGACATGGGTCATGAGATTAGTTGACATGGGCGTATTTGTATAATTGAAATAAAAGGAAGAAAAATACTAGCATGATAGCAAGCACCATGTTGAACAACCTTGCAACAAAATACGCAGTATAAATACAAGGCTCAAAAAAGTAAAGTTAGCATTTCAGAAATGCTTAGAAGACAAGCACCTCGTCATTAGTACTGTGCATTTACGTATATTGTTGCACTGTGGCAAAAACTGTCCCTCGTCTATATCGATTCCTTTATTGTCTTAAGAATAAGTAAATCCGGCCCGTTTACAGATTCATAAGAATATGAAAATCTTTCTAAACTAAAATATTGGACATGTATGACACAGTAAAAAAACAATAAGTTACTCACTCATTATGAGGGTATAAAAACTGAAGAGCCAACTGCACTGGCAAATGTTTGAGTAATCTGGTGACACAAGATCCTGATATAAGATTCAAATATAAATACAATCAACATTAGGAAATATAAAAGCAAAAAAGATGAGTCATTTTCTCTATATTAGATTGCAAGAATGTCATGTACCTTAAATAGTGCGATAACTACTGCATAGAAAGTTATGAATCCAGATACAAAAGTGGCATGCATGTTTCAGCTTATGAGTTCCAAATGGGAAATCAAACAGGACACTATCTTATGTGCCAATGGGAAATCAAACAGGACACTATCATACTTATAACTCCCAAACTCCGTTATATGAAGCTCAAAGCAACTTAAGTCCACTTGAGGTTCGTCATTTTTGTTGCACCATAATTGTATAAGTCTTGATAGGCTCGGTGTACACATGTAAATAATGATAGACAAAGGACCAATATTGTTAGTTAGTTAGTTAATAACCGAAAGTTAGTTATGGCGGTATGAAAGTTAGTTATTAGGTAGCTATTTTGGTTAATACACCGAATGGACACAATGGTTCAACACACCAGTTGGAACCTTATAAATAGTCATTTACATGTAATGTTTAATGGGTGTCCAATATACAATGTAAACACTTTTATGTTGTTGAATAAATAGAATCAGATTCTTGTTTATCTTATGAATTAGATCATGTGGAAACCCAACAGACCTGTGCAAAACTAGTATCAGAGCGTAGGGTTCCAAGATTGCAAGAGTTTGATTCAAATTTTTGATCAAGAAGATCAAAAGACTTAGAAGGGAAAAGACACCAAGGAATACGCTGGCCAAGGAATACGGTGGAGACTTTGTTGGGACTACATAACGCGACAACAAAGGATGGAAAAAGACAACGTTGTAGAAGAACTTTGTAGGGACTACTGGAACGCGACACAAAGGAAGAAAAGGAAAACGTTTTGACGCTTGAAAGGATAGCGTGGTACCGGAAGGAAGAGGCTAGCGAGAAAGGACTGCTCTTGAACGCGACATAATGAAAGAAAATTGCAAGAATACAAGGCCTGACAAATGGAGAAGAGGAAGCAATAAGAGATTGCTATAGAAGGTTCATTGACATGATAAAGGTGTACCATGAGACTGCTAGGTGCCCTGGAATGAGAAGCCAAGAAGAGAAATGGGAGAAGAGACCTACAAGGCAAGCAGGAAGATGCAGAGATAGATGAGTCACAGAATGAAGAAATGAACAAGACAAAGTTTGGGGTCAGGATAGAAGGCAATGTGAAGGAAAACGCGGAGAAGAGCATGAAGATTCGAAGAACAAGACTTAAACAATTAGGGGGGAAATGTTGCACCATAATTGTATAAGTCTTGATAGGCTCGGTGTACACATGTAAATAACGATAGACAAAGGACCAATATTGTTAGTTAGCTAGTTAATAACCGAAAGTTAGTTATGGCGGTTATGAAAGTTAGTTGTTAGGTAGTTATTTCGGTTAATGCACCGAATGGACACAATGGTTCAACACCGGTTAGAACCTTATAAATAGTCATTTACATGTAACGTTTAATGGGTGTCCAATATACAATGTAAACACTTTATGTTGTTGAATAAATTGAATCAGATTCTTGTATATCTTATGAATTGGATCCTGTGGAAACCCAATAGTCCTGTGCAAAAATTTTAATACCCCCCCACTACTACAAAAACAGGTTTTACCCACTACCAAATCCGTGGGAAAATCAGTGTGAAAGGGCCCTTATCCACAAATTTCACACGGATTCGTTCCGTGTGTAAAAACCCCGTGGGTAAATATTTTCCCACGAGAATTCCCACGGGCGTTGACTATTTTCCCACAAATATTACCGTGGATAATCCGTGGGTTTAATTTCCCACACATTTCTCACGAATTTCCCACAGTTTCTATTAGCCGTTTTTCACACATATTAGTGGTTTTTTTGCCACAGATTTCCAACGATTTTCACACTATAATTTTCCCACAGGTTTCTCACGAAATTTCCCACAGTTTTTAGTTGCCATTTTCCACACATATCCGTGGTTTTTTTGCCACAGATTTCCAACAATTTTCACACTATAATATCTCCCACAGATTTCTCACGAAATTTCCCACGGTTTCTAGTAGCCATTTTCTACACATATCCGTGGTTTTTTTGCCACAGTTTTTCAACGATTTTCACACTAAAATTTATGACGGTTTTATCACATATTTCCCACAGAAAAATAGATTTTCCCCAAAAAATTCCGTGGGAATTTTGTGATTAATCCGTGGGAAACACGTGGCTAAATTCCGTGGTATTTGTATTATAATAGATTTTCCGAACCTGTAAATACAAAAAACCAATATTTAAAAAAATAAAAACCATTAATATATCACCGAAATAAACAAATCCATTACCCAAAATGCATAAGTGTGTCGCCAATGGACATAAATCCATAATCCAAAAGACATAGGTTAGCAACATGCTATCGGACAACACAACATCGAAATTGTTTCCGAGATACTACAACCCAATAGTTCTAACACAAAAACTAAATCCTAATGCCAAATTTGACTAGCTAGGACCAGGATCCGATTCGGCAGTTCGGGGAACATAATTTTGAGCAAAAGACTCCAACCTATCATTGAGTGTTTTATGCCAAGCCTGTATGTCCGCTGCTCTTTGAGCCTCTGCAGCTGCCCTCTCATCTTCCATCTTTGTCTTCAAATCCTCATTTTGCTGTTTCAGAATCCGTATCTCCTGTTGCATCCAATTACACATAAGTCAATCAGAATAACAATAATATGAGAAAAAAAAACCAAGAACCTAAATGCAAAGAAAGGAAAAAAGAAACCAAGGGCATAAGGACTAAAAGCTTAGCTCATACAAACGATCACACATTACTCCATTAGAATAACAAAAAGAAACTTGGAAATGACATGCTATAAGAAAAGCCAATGGCTACTAGATCCTCGAAATATGCAAATATAATCACATCAGTCGTATTAGGAACTGCTACTGGAACTGCTACAGCAACTGCTACAGCAACTGTGCAATTTTTTTGCATCAGCTGTGTTTGGTTCTATTTTGGCCAGGTGTGTTTGGTTCTATTTATGCAGCAACTATATTTGGTTCTATTAACAGGTGGGATATTAATGAGTATAGCAGTGGATATAAAGTGATTTCTATACTAGTTTAAGTTTAACGGGTTGGACTTGGGTTGCAGTGGGTCATGAGGTATCTACATTGGTTAGTGGGTGTGTCCGACCTTTTGTGGATATTTTTATGTCTTTGTTGTGCCCATGTTTGGCTCTGTGTGAGTGGGACTGAATTCTTGGGTTGGATTTGTGCTGTGGGATATTGACTAATGCATTGTGTTTCTGTCCTATGCCTATGTACACGGCTGGGGTAGTCCATGGAAAGATCATATATCAAAAAACTAAAAAAAACCCAACTAGTTAACATCTTTGTTTTAGAAAACTTATCAAACACCCATCCAAATCAAACCATATTAAACAACTAAGAAAAAACCAAACTTAACCAACACCCCCTGATGTAGGCTGCCAATACTACCTAAACACCCCATGTCAGTCTGCTATTGCATATTTGCATTACCTAAGGCACTTTGCCGCCAAAACACAACAGTCACATATCACATAAATCTAACCCTAACCGAAAACAGGTCATCATTAACACTATCACATAAATCTATTAAGAGGAGGTGAGAATAACGAAAATAGACAAACCTCATAAGGTGAGCATGTGTGTGCGCCATAGATACTCCCGGATCCCGGTATACCTGTTAGCACAAAAGCTGGATCGTTCGTCGATCCAGCACCAAGCACGTGACCTCCATTTGATGTAGCAACGCCCTTCCAAGCATCAAAATCATCTGGTGGGGACTTGGACCCATTCTCATCAATCTCGGCATTCTCTTCATTCTCTGCATACTTTTCTGATATAATCTTTGAATAGTCATCCTGTTACAAAGAGTCAACATACTATATTAGTAATGGAAAATTGGTAAAACCGAAAATTTTAAAATTTGGTAAAACTGTTTAGATTTATAAAGTAACATAAGTAATTTCATTATATCATATAATAATACTTCAGGAGTTACCAATCGTTGTTTAGACATCGGATCAACAAACTCCGGACTTCCACTTGATCCGGGCTCTCCCGGCTTTGTCCCTTTCCTGGCGTGGGTGTGTGTATGCAATTCTACAAGCTTCAATCTTCGTCCTTCTCTCTTTTCCTAATTAATGAGAAACAATATCAGACTTCAATTTAAAAGTATATAAACCATTATAATTACTGGATGTTTAAATTATGGTAAAATTAACAAAGGATGATGGCTTTTATGGTTACAATAGCATCACTAGGCATTCCAAGTATTAAGAGAAAAAATTAAATGTTGAATTTCGGGTCTTATCGGGGTGACCTGATAACACTAATTATCTAACCCGAACCCGAACCCGAACCGATAACACTATCTTACCAGTACGATCTTAGTGTGGAGAAAGCTACGCGAGCCTGCTGTATGCTTTCCTGATTGTGATTTGGATCTATTCTCTTTGGCAATTTTTGATTTGAGTCTCCATTCGTCGGTATCCCATTCATCAACCATAGGCTTCCAATCATTTTCACCAATCCAAATTGGGCGACTGGAACTGATGCGACTGATATCCACATTATTATTCACTCTTGTGGCCTTCATTGCAGCCCTTCTCACACTCCTCATTATATCCCTATACCTGTTACCAATGTGAGTTTCCCAAGCAACACGGATCTGATTTCTTTCAGCAGCATCCCATCGATAAAACGTCTGCACATAAATTGTTTTTTAGTTAGCTCTATCAGTTTAAAACAACATTTGCTTAATTTAGATGTGAGCAATAGTAAGTTACAAACCCCAAAACGGTTAAAACACCTATCACGATGGTCTTGGGGAACTTTTGTCCATGTGGCATAAGCACCCTTGAACATAGTCTTGAAAAGTTTAACAGCATGACGACTTATTGCCGGGTCATAAAACCTACAAAAATGGTACATTGACAAACATATAAATTGAACTTGCAGACCTTCTCTATGTTAACTCAAAGGAAGAAACCAAACCAACAAGCTGAATTATTTTATACATATACTTACACTCCACCGATAAGCCACAGTTTAGGAAGTGATGATGAAGGGGTGGCGTTTGACCCAACTTGATTTTGTGATGAATCAGTGACATGCTCCACATGCTCCTCATTATCTTCTTGAACATCTAATGTTTCATTGCTTAATATATTTGGGCTCGGACACGATTCATCTGCTGTCTCATTACCACGTCCACCTATACTATTGCTGCCTCCTCCTCTTGGGCTACATTCATCTGCTCTGTCCCTACCATTCCCACAAGTATTGTTGCTTCCTCTTCCTTTAGGGCTACATTCATCTCGTATGTCCCTACCATTTCCACTAGTATTGTTGCTGCCTGTTCCTCTTGGGCTCCATTCATCTGCTATCTCCCTACCACGCCCAACAATACTACTGCTACCTCTTCCTTTAGGTGGTACTCTGCTATTAAGTGACTTGGGATGTGAACCTCTAGAAAGACCTCTAGATCTAGGCATGATGGACAGGCGTCACCTGAAAAATAAACTATACATTATTACGACATATTGGATTATAATAGACATAGCATGTTAAAATAAACAAGAAAAAATAATCTAAACATTATTACGATATATATATTTTTTTGAAAGACTAGATTAAATTAAAAGCCTCTAAAAAAGAGGCAAAAACCAGAGTACATGGAACAGAATGACATGCCAAATCAGGCCATAACACCAAGAGATACAAGAAGGAAATAATTATGTAATCTACACATCATCATCAGAAGAATGATTAGACGAATCAAGGTCGATATCATCACTTGAATCATCATTATCATAAGCTTCAAACTCCTCTTCTTCACCATCATCATTTGTAACATCAGTAACAAGTTCAGTTTGCACTTCTTCTATTTCCTCTCTTACAAGACTAACGGGGTGTATATCCTCAGTTGCGCCTATTGTACATTCTAACCTTTCATTTTCTTGAAAGAAATCCTCCCCATCCACATTCTCATTAGCGGAAATTTCAGTAGCTAAAATAGCTTCTGCTACTTGGAATATACCCCTTGGTATCGCCTTCACAACAGCCCACCAATCTTTTAAGTCCTTCGTCATTGAAGGATATGTTGCATAATACGCTTGTTGAGCTTGATGTGCAAGGATAAAAGGGTCATAAATGCACCCTCGTGACCTATATTTAATATCTACCAGATTGTGTTTACCATTGACTTTTATTCCTTGAATTGGATCAAACCAACGACACTTGAACAACACAACCATGCAAGTCCCTAGCATGCTATGATACTCGACCTCTATGACTTCTTCTAACTCTCCATAATAGTCGCTTTCTTCCTCATTATAGCAAGACCCTTTCACACACACCCCACTGTTGTTTGTGACCCTATCATCGCCATGTGCAAGAGTGTGGAACTTGTAGCCATTGACAATGTACCCCTTATGTGATGTGACTTCGTTTATTGGTCCGTAAGCTAGATCCTTTAAATGTTCATTTCTAGGATCCGACCCGGACAATATCTACAGTTATAAGAGGACTTGTGTTATTATNGTATCTGGAGCGGGTCGGGTCAGTATCTGGAGCGGGTCGGGTCGCCACGTGGACCAATGAGGTGGTGCCACGTGGCAGGGATAAATATTACCCAATTTTGCCTCGGACGGGAATCGAACCCTGGTCGCTTGGCTCATGGGTGAAGGACTCTCCCAACTGAGCTGGGCAGTCCTTCAATTATTATAGCGCGTTTAGTTTCTTTTATACTAACAATGGTCCAGTCCAGGTTTTATTAAAAAGGTTCAATTAAGAGTTTGACCCGCCAATTTAAAGGGGTTATGTAAAGGTTCAAAAATAAACGAAAGTACCGTCGGACTCGTTTTTTCGCGCTCTTTCCAATGGTGTACTCGGAAAATATTTTTGACTTTGTCTTGGCCTCGTATTTTCACGATCTTTCCGTATCTCGTGTTCGTTTATGCCGGTTTTGGCTCGGTTTGTGTCCTTTTCTCACATATCCATACCTGCACTATCAAAAACACAAAAACAACATATATTTGGCATTTTAGGTTGGTTTTTGGTCGTTTTGGTTCTTAATTTGGTCAAGAAAAGGTATGTGTTTAAGCACATACCACAAATCATAATGCATAATTATCACTAAAGTAACAAACTAAATCTCCAATCAAAAGACATCAGAACCAAACATTGTTACATAATAGTTCCACTGTTACAACAAGCAAAGTTTTCTTTTATCTCAGTTCTCTACGCATCATCATCAAAAGAATGATTAGACGAATCAAGGTCTATATCATAACTTGAATCATCACCATAATCTTCAAACTCTTCTTCTTCACCATCAGCATTCGTATCATCAGTTTCAAGTTCAGTTTGAACTTCTTCGATTTCCTCTCTGACAAGACTAACGTGTTGCATATCCTCAGTTGTGCCTATTGTACATACGAACCTTCTGCTACTTGGAAGATGCCCCTTGGCATCGCCTTCACAACAGCCGACCAATCTTTTAAATCCTTCGCCATTGAAGGATATGTTGCATAATACACTTGTTGAGCTTGATGTGCAAGGATAAAAGGGTCATAAATGCACCCGCGTGACCTGTATTTAATATCTACCAGCTTATGTTTATCGTTGACTTTTACACCTTGAACTGGATCAAACCAACGACACTTGAACAACACAACCATGCAAGTCCCTAACATGCTATGATAATCGACCTCTATGACTTCTTCTAACTCTCCATAATAGTCGCTTTCTTCCTCATTATAACAAGACCCTTTCACGCACACCCCACTGTTGTTTGTGACCCTATCACCACCATGTGCAAGAGTGTGGAACTTGTATCCATTGACAATATATCCTTTATGTGATGTGACTTCGTGTATTGGTCCGTAAGCTAGATCCTTTAAATGTTCATTTCTTGGATCTGACCCAGACAATATCTACAGTTATAAGAAGACTTGTGTTATTACTACAATTATGTATTAGTATTATTAGAAAGGATTATACACTTAACGTATTAAGCTTACATGATCCGCAAACCAGCTTGCAAAATCTCGCTCTCGAAATTGATCAAGTTCACGTTCTTCAATATGTGGATGTGTTTGTCTAATCCAATCATTAAACAAAGTTATGGAAGGGTGAACTTCTACACAATTAAGCAGGATATAAATTTGAACCTTGTGTTTTTCAAACTCATCCAAATACCTCCTGTGACCACTCTTATGAAATAATCTCCTAGAAGGAACTTTAAATATGCTCAATCGAGGATCTGTGTTCGTATAAGTTGGAATCTCTAATGCACAATTTCGAGGCACACGATTCAGCCGTGTTTCAAATTGAAAGGGAGAATAGATCGAGAGTTCACTTACGCGATGAGCCTCAACAATAGAGCCCTCGGGCCTTGCTCTGTTTCTAATTGTTCTTTTTAATGAACCCAACTTCCTAAAAATTTGTTGAAAAGAAGTGAGTAAATTGATTAAAACACAATTAGTAATTCTAATAGCGTGTTAACCAAAAAAAATTTACCTCTCATAGAGATACATCCACCTGTATTGCACGGGACCACCAAGAATAGCTTCATTTGCCAAATGTATTACAAGGTGTTCCATTGAGTCAAAGAAACCAGGTGGGAAGACTTTTTCTAATTTGCAGATAGTTACAATAATACTATCTTTCAAATTTTCTAAGTCTTGTATGTGTAACTCCTTAGAGCATATAGCGCGAAAGAATGTGCACAACTCTGTTATTGCATCCCATATTGCATTAGGGATCATACCTTTTAATGCAATAGGCAGCAATCGTTGCATAAACACATTGCATTCATGACTTTTAAAACTATAAAAGCTAGAATCTTTGAGGTTTACGCATCCCCCTATATTTGAAGCATATCCGTCGGGGAATTTAACATTTCTGAGCCATTCACATACTTTCTTTACTTGCGGTTGGGATAAAGTGTATGACGCTTTTGTCTTCAAAACTTTGTTATTTTGATTCCAAACATGCAAGTCTGCACGGTCACAATACTTCTCGATATCCATCCTTGACTTGATATTATCTTTTGTTTTCGAAGTGTCCATGACAGTGTTGAAGATATTCTCGAAAACATTTTTCTCAATGTGCATAACATCAAGGTTGTGCCTGATTAACAACAAATGCCAGTATGGTAGCTCCCAAAAGATGCTTCTCTTTACCCAATTATGGGTTACACCAAAACCAGGAATTTTTTTATTCTTTGGATCATATGGGGTACCTTCATAAACAGTTGGATAAGAAGAAATTTGTTGCCAAATTTCAAAACCATTTAATTCTGGTGGAGGAGTGGATAATACGGTGTTTTTAGCGCGAAATCCCTTTTTATCACGCCTGAATGTATGATCTATAGGTAAAAATCTTCTATGGCAGTCAAACCAACACGACTTCCCTCCGTGTTGTAACTGAAAGGAATCAATGTTCCCCATGCAATGTGGGCAAGCTAACTTGCCATGTGTGCTCCAGCCTGACAACATTGCATATGCGGGGAAATCGCTAACCGTCCACAATAGAATAGCTTTCATTGTAAAATTTTGTTTACGATAAGCATCATAAGTATCAACGCCAGTATCGTATAAATCTTTTAGCTCGTCAATTAAAGGCCTTAAAAACACATCTATGTTCTGGCCGGGGCTCTTTCTTCCAGGAATAAGCAATGCGAGTTGAACATAAGACTCTTTTAATGCCATCCAAGGAGGTAAGTTATAAACTGATATAAAGACAGGCCAACACGTATAAGGATTCGAACACGAGCTAGTTGGGCTGAAACCATCGGTGCATAGCCCAAGGCGAACATTGCGGGTTTCATGCGCAAATAATGGATCTTCTAAGTCAAATTGCTTCCAAGCCCTTCCATCACTTGGATGTACCATGCTAGCATCAGTTGTTTTATGATCAGCGTGCCAAGTCATATCTTTGGCCGTCTTCTCTGACATGTACAACATTTGAAGTCTATCAGATGGGCATGTATGTCAACACCAAATTAGGGACCTTTCGTCGAACACTCTTGTAACGTGATGTCCCACACCATCGACAATGGGTCAAGGAAGAATCGGTGTCATAGAATAACATGCAATGCTTTTTGCAAGCATGAATCTTCTTAATTGGAAGACTAATTTCCTTAGAACACTTCTTTGCCTTGTAGAAGTTCTCAACTAGTTTATTGCCCTCAGGTAGCATGCTTTTGACATCTCGTACAATTGTATTCAAGGCCTCCACAGGTATATTAAGATCTGATTTCCAACTTAACACCCTTGTGGCAGCTTGTAATTTCGTCCAAGTTTGACACCCCGCGTACAAAGGCTCGTCGTTATCTTTAAATCCATAAAACCTTTGGGCAAACTCGTTTGGTACTTCTTCCTCCGGTACTTCTTCTTCCTCCGGTACTTCTTCCTCCGGTACTTCTTCCTCAGAACTTGAACCCAAATTAGAATTAGTGGGATATACATTATCTAACTCCATGTGTGTGGCAGCATCAACATCGTCATCTTCCATGGCATTAGAGCATTGTCCCACGTGGTGAAACGTATCTTCAGTTTCACCATGTTCCCACCAGGTTGTGTAACCATGCATGAATCCTTTTTGTAACAAGTGATAGTTCACTTCATCTCTTGTTCTATAAGGTTGAAGTTTACATTTGACACAAGGACATTTTAATACAAAGTTCTACTTCACCATTGATGATTCTTGTGTCAACATTGGCTACAATAGAATATGCAAAGTCCAAAAACTCGTCGACTTTTTTTTCAAAATACTCATCAAGATAGCCATCAACAGTAAATCTATTGTACATCCATGTTCTATCACTATTCGTCGACATACTTCCTAAACATTCAAAAGTTTAAGTTATCTGTCAAAGTTCAAATATAACAGACCACACACACATTATTGTAGCAAAATTCAAAGCAATTCTACACAAAAATTGCAGTACACAACAACTTCTTAGCTTTAACCATGAGCAACTTGAATACATCATCACAAATTTCTTTCTTGCCCAATTCAAACTCGAATCACACATTTACATACATACGTTATACATATAATACAAAAAATTATATCACTTTTACATACATACATGTACATATATCAGTATGTTACAATAAAAGTAGATAACAAAAAATAATAATAAGCAATTCGGATGGTTACAAAAAAAATCATATTGTATCAAATTAACAGATCCTAAAACATTATTTAAACTCCAAACACATTTACATATAATATAAAAAAGTTTTGAGCTTTATCAAGCCCATTATTCGGACAACACATATCAGTTTAGGGAAAAGATATATACCCAAAAATTCGGACAGGTGGAGCACAGATTTTAGAGGTTAATCGTGTTTCGAGCTCCTAGCTTGTAATTCCGGCAACTAGCTCGTGATTATGGCAGCCGTGTGGTGGGGCGAGCGGATCTTGATGGTGTTGTCATGTGGGGGGTTGGGTGTAAAAGACAGATAATAAAAGTGTTTCATACTATGTTAGTAGGATACTAAACAAGATAAGAGATGAATGGATGATAAAAGTGCTCATTTACCTATAACTTTTTCCCACAAAGTTGCGACAAATTTTACTTATTCACGTTCATATTCGCTATTTTTTAAAAATGCTTATTCGCTAAACCTAAAATGAAAACACTATTCGCTATTTGGAAAAATTGCTTATTCGCAAAAACCTAAAATGAAAACACTATTCGCTATTTTGGAAAGAAACACTATTCGCTAAAGCCTATTTTATNTGATGGTGTTGTCATGTGGGGGGTTGGGTGTAAAAGACAGATAATAAAAGTGTTTCATACTATGTTAGTAGGATACTAAACAAGATAAGAGATGAATGGATGATAAAAGTGCTCATTTACCTATAACTTTTTCCCACAAAGTTGCGACAAATTTTACTTATTCACGTTTAGTATTATTCATGAAATACAAAGTTTAAGCTATCTATATAAAAAAATGACAAGGTCATTGTTTAATATTTATTTGATCATTAATAGCAAGTAGAGTGTTAGACGGGTTCGGGTCAACTCGAGTTAAGGCTAAAAAATAAACCCGAAACCGACCCTATTTATAACTCGGGTTAGTCGGGTTCAGGTCAATTCGTGTCGGGTCAGTTCGGGTTCGGATCAACCCGAATATAAATTTAACTATTAAAAAATTTGCTTACTTCAATATGTTTACATTGTAAAAGTGTTAGTCGAGTCGGGTTGTTCACGTTCAGGTCAATTCGGGTTGAAACTAAAAAAAATACATCAACCCGACCCTATTTAGAACTCGGGTTAGTCAAGTTAACCCGAATAAAATTATTGACCCTGGTAACGGGACCCGAATAGGCTTAACCGGTTTCGGGTCGAGTCGGCTTTTTTGACATCCCTAGTAGCAAATATGACTTTTTATCATACTTGTTTATACACATATACAACGGTTTGTTACAAAAAAAATGTTATACTAGAACCTACACATACACTTGTGATACTGACATAATTAGTTACATTAATAGATAAACACATATAATATGAAACTACAAACACATATGAAGACATATTAAGTAATGTGAGAATGTGTAAGTCGACAAAATATAAAAATGATGTTTTATGTGGGAAATTTGTGGGTATTTACACACGTATTTCCCACGGATTTATTAAATTGGTAGGTAATTTGTGGGAAAGTACACTCATATTTCCCACGATCATAATCGTTTTCTTTTACTTTTTTGATATAGTTACACGTTCACGCATATACACATCGATATACCTAGATATAAAACATCTATAGGTACAATGAAGGTCATAATCAGACATTCGGAACATATACGTGTAGATATGCACACACATATAATGGTTTGTTACACAAAAAGATTATTCATAAACCAACGCATACACTTGTGATACTGACATAAATAGTTATATTAATTAACCAACACATATAATATGAAACTACAAACACATATGAAGACATATTAAGTAATGTGAGAATGTGTAAGTCGACAAAATATAAAAACGATAATTTCTGTGGGAAATCTGTGGGTATTTACACACGTATTTCCCACGGGTTTATTAAATTGGTAGGTAATCTGTGGGAAAGTACACACATATTTCCCACGGACATAATCGTTTTCTTTTACTTTTTTGATATAGTTACACGTTCACACATACATACATCAATATACCTAGATATAAAACATCTATAGGTACAATGAAGGTCATAATTAGACATACGGAACATATACATGTAGATATACAAACACATATAATGGTTTACTACACAAAATGATTATTCATAAACCAACACATACACTTGTGATACTGATATAAATCGTTATATTAACTAACAAACACATATAATATGAAACTACAAACACATATGAAGAAATATTAAGTAATGTGAGAATGTGTAAGTCGACAAAATATAAAAACGATATTTTCTGTGGGAAATCTGTGGGTATTTACACACGTATTTCCCACGGATTTATTAAATTGGTAGGTAATCTGTGGGAAAGTACACACATATTTCCCACGGACATAATCGTTTTCTTTTACTTTTTTGATATAGTTACACGTTCACGCAAATACACATCGATATACCTAGATATAAAACATCTATAGTTACAATGAAGGTCATAATCAAACATATGGAACATATACGTGTAGATATGCACACACATATAATGGTTTGTTACACAAAAAGATTATTCATAAACAAACACATACACTTGTGATACTGACATAAATAGTTATATTAATTAACCAACACATATAATATGAAACTACAAACACATATAAAGACATATTAAGTAATGTGAGAATGTGTAAGTCGACAAAATATAAAAACGATATTTTATGTGGGAAATCTGTGGGTATTTACACACGTATTTCCCACGTGTTTATTAAATTGGTAGGTAATCTGTGGGAAAGTACACACATATTTCCCACGGACATAATCGTTTTCTTTTACTTTTTTGATATAGTTACACATTCACGCATATACACATCGATATACCTAGATATAAAACATCAATAGGTACAATGAAGGTCATAATTAGACATACGGAACATATACGTGTAGATATGTACACACATATAATGGTTTGTTACACAAAAAGATTATTCATAAACCAACACATACACTTGTGATAATGACATAAATAGTTATATTAACTAACAAACACATATAATATGAAACTACAAACACATATGAAGACATATTAAGTAATGTGAGAATGTGTAAGTAGACAAAATATAATACGATATTTTGTGTGAGAAATCTGTGGGTATTTACACACGTATTTCACACGGATTTATTAAATTGGTAGGTAATCTGTGGGAAAGTACACACATATTTCCCACAGACCGGTTAATTAGTTACTTTATAAAAAAAGACCATGTGAAAACCGTGAGTAATGGAGCTAAAATTTGCCACATACTTTTGGCCGTGGCTAATATGTGTGAAACGTGCCACAAGTTTCCCACGGACGTCTAATAAACATAAATAGTGTGAAAATGGTTGCAAATCTGTGGGAAATTTGCGACGGATTTCACACAAAAACTTGGTCAACAATTTAGTGTGTAATGAGTGGGAAATCCGTGGGAAATTTACGACATATTTCCCACCGAAATTTGGTCAAAAATTTGGTGTGTAATTTGTCGGTATCCCGTGTGAAATTTCACACAGTTTCGTTTCCGTGGGAAAAACCAGTTTTTNTGTCAAAGCACTGGCAGATAATAAAACTGTGGCCATTGTTCTTATCAACCTTGGTAATCCTTGTGGGAATGTTTTCACTTATGAGCATATGCAAAAGGTGTAATAACAGAAAAAAAAGTCAATATAATAAACGTAAATGGTATACTTCAACTTGGCATGTAGAAAACAACCATCTCTCGTGTTGATGGGAAGTGGCACCACAAGTTGCTGACCTCTGATCATTACCTATAACAACACAAATAATTAGTTTATGTACTTACCTCTAACCGCTGCTGCAACAGCAGTTTCATCGCGCAAAACATAGTAAAACCTAGGTTGGTACAATTATTTGCTTCAAGAATGTTGACTAAACAGGCAGACTTAAAATTCTCCGCAAGGTTGTCAATTTCTTACACAGCATGTTAGATGACATTCAGATCTATTACACAACACATTGCCGAACACGCAAATCAATAACTTTGTATTCAAAATCCCGCCGCGAAGCGCGGGCTTACAACCTCGTTCTATTATAGGAAGGACATACATTCAAGTGAAATAAAAAATAAATAAATTTAACCATGACAAAGTATCTTGTTTATCTTTTTGTTATATGTTATTTCTTTCATCTCAAAACAAATGTTTATTTTCATATTGTATAAAGTGTTAGAAAATCCCATTAAATATATTTTAAACTAATAAAATATTACAGCTATCCATTAAAAACATTTTTAATGTGTTAAAATACAACGTACTTGGAAAATCCCAAAATAGAAAGACAGGCATTTAGCAAGCAAAAAAAGATTAAAACGCAATAAATGGAGTTTGGTGGCAAGCATATCCTGGCCCTTTAAAACCACACTATTTAAGAGAGGCCAAAGGGTTAACCATCCAGTTAAGAGGATGAAAAGTGGTGGTAGTAATATAAGTGCATTGGTAGTATTGCTGTTGATTTTGGTACGTGTACAACAAGCAAGGGCTGAGATATACACATGTTGGGGAGGCTGTCTCAATCAATGTTTTTTGCTTCGTACCGTCAAATACAGGGTTGGTGCAAAGTTTCCATGTTATGTGAAATGTGTGGCCACGTGTTTTCATCCATCCCGTACTCCTCCTTCAAGCTCCCCGCCTAATCCACCAGATAATGTTCCGGCGTCATTTGAGATGATCAACAAGTCTCTTCGTCTTGATAAGAAAAAATACTCCTGCATAAATGGTTGCGCTTTACAAACATGCCATGGTACGTGTACTTCTCATTTCTGTTCTATAATATATATTTTAAACCAATAGAATGTAATCATATACCTACAACATTATGCATGCTTTAATGACATTAGTTGAATATTCACGTTTATGCTAGAAATAATATTTAAAGTTGAATATATTTTAAACCAATAGAATGTAATCATATACGTACAACATTATCAGGGCCGTCCTGAATTATTTTAAAATTTTTTGAGTGTCCCGGATGAAATTTCATAAAGAGCCATCGCGAGAAAGAATGTTATATATAAATTGTCATCATTTATAAGATATAATGCAATTAGTTATCTAAACGTTTAACATATTACTCATTTAAGATATTTTCTCATGTATACTTTTTTTCTTCATGAAAAATATGTGCACACATGCTTATAATTGTTAAGCGGACAAATTTTAGGGCCTCTAAAAATTTTAAGACCATAAGCAGTTCACACCCTCAAAGACAACCCTGAACATTATGCATGCTTTAATGACATCACTTGAATTCACATATGTAGTTTTTTATTAAAAAAAAAATAATAATAATAAAAAAATAAAAAAAATAATAAAAAAAGCGCCTAGCGGTGCAGTTTGTTGCTTGCCTTCCACGTCTATGTAAATCTTTGAATTGTAATTTTGAATTATAATGTATAAGAAGTAATGATGTGGAAGTTGAATATATTAAAGTAATTAGGTAAAAATGTCTACATATTTATTTCACTTTTGTTTGTCAAAGTTGTTTGACCTTTGACCGTGACTTTTTCAGGTGGGAGTGAATTGAAAAATTGCGTGATAACGTGTATTGACAAGTGTCGTAAGCTGGGTTTGAACATATGAAAACAAAGCTGATTAAACAATGGAAAATGGTTAATATAATTACATGCATTAAACATATATTCCGTAGTTTATTTAATGTTTGTTATTCATACTTATCTACTCATTTATACTTATTATCAATTTACAAAAATTACTATTCATCAAATGGTATGAATATTAATTTACAGTTTAACCCCTTTAACTTTTTTTAAGCAATTTAATTTACTTTTAAACTTATGTAATAAATAATAGACAAAATTACATGGATGGTCCCTGTGGTTTACACGTACTACAAGTTTAGTCCCTAAGTCAAAATAAGTACACCAGACATCCCTAATTTTAGAAACTTGTCACCCTTTTAGTCCCTAAATTGGATGGCCATTAGTTTATCCGTTAAGTTATTGCACCGTTAGTCCTCTGTTAATATTTTTTGCAACGTTAGTCCTCATTTTTGCACCGTTAGTCCCTCCGTTAATATTTTGCACCGTTGTCAATCTTTATACGTTTTCGTCCATTTTTTAACGTTCTCGTCCGTTTTTTTAACGTTTTCGTCCATTTTTTTTATGTTTTTGTCAATCTTTTTACGTTTTCGTCCTCATTTCTTTTACGTTTTCATCTGCTTTTTTATGTTTTCGTCAGCTTTTTAACATTTTCGTCCCCTTTTTTTTACGTTTTAATCTGCTTTTTTACGTTTTAGTCCGCTTTTTTTACATTTTCATCCGTCTTTTTACGTTTTCGTCCGTTTTTTACGTTTTTATCGATCTTTTTGTGATTAGGTAAGTATACTAAAAGAAAATTTGACATTTAATACAAATGTTTCTGTGTCGATTTTAAATCACGATTTTGACCCCTTTCTGGTCCGAATCATCAAAAGTGTAAAACACGAAAGTTGTCTGGAATGATGTTTTACATCAAGACTCGTGAGATTTTAACCTGAAAATGTAAAACAAAGGCTATTTACTACCAAAACTTAATCCATTTTCGTTCGTTATCATTCGTTCGTTATATATCAAATCGGGTTCACCGGCCAGTGTATATGTCTTAGAGGATAAAACTATATGAACATCTTTTACGTTTTCGTCCTTTTTCTCATGATTTTATCTGTTTTTGTCCATTTTTACCTGTTTCGTCAGCTTTTTTCACATTTTCATATATTTTCTGCCGTTTTTATCCATTTTCGTCCGTTTCTTCAAATAAGTTTGATGATTTACACAAGTACAAAATTTACAAGAGTTTATAAGTTTATAGGTTATGAATTTGGTAAAAATTGACTTAAGTTTTGGTAGTAAACAGTTCTTGTTGTGCATTTTCTGGTTAAAATTTCGCGAGTCTTGATGTATAACATCATTCCAGACAACTTTTGTGTTTTACACTTTTGATGAATCAGACCAGAAAGGGGTAAAAATCGTGATTTAAAATCGACATAGAAACATTTTTATTAAATGTCAAATTTTCTTTAAGTATACTTACCTAATCACAAAAAGATCAACAAAAACGTAAAAAACGAACGAAAACGTAAAAAAAACAGACGAAAATGTAAAACAAACGGATTAAAACGTAAAAAAGTAGATGAAAACGTAAAAAAATGGGGACGAAAATGTTAAAAAGCGGACGAAAACGTAAAAAAGCAGATGAAAACGTAAAAAAATGGGGACTAAAAAGTAAAAAGATAGACAAAAACGTAAAATAAAATGGACGAAAACGTTAAAAAATGGACGAGCACATAAAAAAATAGGGACGAAAACGTAAAAAGATTGACAGAAACATAAAAAATGGACGAAAACGTTAAAAAACGGACGAGAATGTTAAAAAATGGACGAAAATGTAAAAAGATTGACAACAGTGCAAAATATTAACGGAGGGACTAACGGTGCAAAAAATGAGGACTAACGGTGCAAAAAAAATATTAAAGGAGGAGTAACGGTGCAAATAACTTAACGGATAAACTAACGGCCATCCAATTTAGGGACTAAAAGGGTGACAAGTTTCCAAAATTAGGGATGTCTGGTGTACTTATTTTGACTTAGGGACTAAACTTGCAATCCGTGTAAACCACAGGGACCATCCGTGTAATTTTGTATAAATAATAATTTACAATTTAGCCCTTTCAAGTTTCTCTAATCTTTTACTTTATACGTAAACTTATGTAAATATAAAAACTTTTCCTAATATTAATTACCACGAATTGTACTTATTTATGTAAATTGATACAAAACAAGATTACATGTTGCGCTAAGATTTAGTTCTTATATAAGATGGTTTAAGGTTATAAAATTTCCCTTTCATGATGTTTGATGCGCATGAATAGAAAGAGAATAAACAAAATGGGTGCTTTTCCCCTCATTTGTTTTGGATGCACGGAATGGAAATAGAGAAACAAATATCAATTCTCTTTCAACATGATTCATTGTACATGTATACAATTGGTATAGCCTTCCACGTTGTTTCGGGGGGAAATTTTCCAAAATGACCCCCTCAACTATGTTAAAGAACCCCGATGAAAAGGTATTTAAATTGCGAATTAAATGAGTCCAATGATTTAAAATAACACATGATTTTATAAAAAATATTGATGTTTACTATATGCTTTTTGAATAAACAAAATAAAATTCAAAACACACCCTTAAACTATCTAACAATCTACATAAACTACCTTAAACTTTATTTTCTTACTTTTTAATACTAGACGAGTATCCGTGGTTTTCTTTACAAAAACAAATCCACACATAAACTACCTCGTATTTATCAACTTCAAGGTTTTACTTTAAGGTTTTTAAAGTCGATTATTTGAAGGTTCTTGTTGCGTTCTATTTTTTAATTCTTGTGGTTCAAGTATCGGTCATGGTTTTCTTGGGTTTCAAGTTAGTGACCGGGTTTGCTTGTTTGAGATCGAGGGTTTAGGGTTATCCTAATTAATTCGATTTGCAAGAAGGGTTATAGCAACAAGGGAAATATTGCACAAGGCTTGTGAGGCTTGTCGGTAAAGTTAGCTAATAAAAAACTTGACAAGGTTTTTAGCAAGGTAAAAGAAGAATGGCTAGTTCAATAACTAGGTTTGACATCGAGAAATTCGATGGGAAGAATGACTTCAGGTTATGGCAAATAAAGATGCGTGCTTTAATGGTACAACTGGGATGTGATGCTGCATTAGAGACATTGCCCGCGGACATGGAAGCAGGTGAAAAGGCTGCTTTGATGAAGAAGGCATACAGTACCTTGATTCTATGCTTGGGAGACCGGGTTTTACGGGAAGTTACCAAGGAAACATCTGCTGCAGGAATTTGGACGAAGTTGACTAGTCTGTATATGACTAAGTCCTTAGCAAACAGACTGTATCTGAAGAAGAAGCTGTACACGTACTATATGAATCCAGGTACAAAACTGGGTGATCATATAGATGAGTTTAATAAGTTGATACTTGATTTGGCAAATATTGATATCGAGATTGAGGATGAAGATCAGGCACTTATGTTACTTACGTTGTTGCCATCCTCTTATGAAAACTTTGTGGAGACATTGTTGTATGGGAGGGAATCCTTGACAATGGAGGATATTCTGGCGGCTATGAATTCAAGAGAGTTGAAGAAAAGAACTGAAGGCACAAAGGAAGAAACTAGTGACGAGTTATATGTAAGGGGAAGGTCAGATCATTCAAGGAAAGCTCATTCTGGTGGAAGTTCGCGGTTTAAGTCAAGGGGTGGAACTAGTAAACTCAAGTGCTTCATATGTCATTCAGAGGATCATCTGAAGAGAGACTGTCCAATGAAGAAGTCAAGTGGGTTCGTCAAGAAGGGTAAGCAAGATCAGGATTCTAATTCTTCTGATGATGAGGGTAACACCTACTTTAGAGAAGCCTTAATGGTATTCGGGAATGATGAGATGGCTGAATTGGTAATGGATTCAGGTGGGTCTTATCATATGACACCTAGGAGGGACTTCTTGTATGACTTCAAGGATGTTGATGATGGTTCGGTTTAGTTAGGGGATAACATGATATGCACTATCAAAGGGACAGGAAAAGTGAAGATGTAGTTGCATGATGGTTTAAGCTTTATACTGGAAGATGTCAGGTATGTTCCAGGGTTAACAAAAAGCTTGATTTCATTGGGTACTGTTAGGTCACCATTTTGTAACATAGAACCATATAATCTTTTAGCGAGAGAAAGTAAGTAGAGAGAGAGAGTGGAATGAACTCTTGATGAAATGAAAAAACTAAACTTTGATAACTAAGAGAACCAACACCCTCCTTGGAGGGTTACATAAAGTATTTATAGTACTAGTCTAGGGCATCTCATCACTATTGACTTGTTACACATATAGCCTCTAGACTTTAGCAAAACATAAATAACTTAACTAAATTACATAAAACATTCATAAAACTAAACATAATAACATACTAAAGCAACCTATTACAAAACTTAATGACCGACACTTCATAATAATAAAAGACGATCCTAACAATCTCCCCCTAAGGGTCGGTCATCAAAGGTTGCGCGACATCAATATCTTTACTTCATAATCTTTGACTTTTGTTGCTTCAGATGTCATCAAAAAATCTTTAAGTAGTTGTTGATCTTTGTTCGTCGTTCTTTGTTGTAGTGATTCATATGATGGATTTGTCTGCCTTTTGTCACTCCTTTTGTCTCTGATGGATTACCGCCTTTCCAACATGCTCATACATCTTTGACTTTGCTTCATTTTGCTTTTGTAGTTCCCTTTTCTTTGATGTGGATTCTTTGACGTGGAATCTTTCTTTGATCATTACATAACTTCAGATCTTTGGTGAGAACTTTTGTTGACTTAGAGATGTATGTATGAGCATGTGGAAACTGTGTCACGATGGTGGTTGTAGCTGCATAAAATTCGTTAGTAATAAACAACTGGTACTTACAGGCTCGGAATTAGAGATTGTTAACAGCATAGTGTGAAAACTCTCTCTAACCCTTACCAAGGCTGTTCCTAATCGGATGCCCTCGAAGGAGCTTACACTGACATACCGAAGTACACCAACGATTAGGTGAGTCGCTGGAGATCACCCCACGACTGTAGACCAAGTTGAGACCACCGCGAACACTAAGCGTAACCCACAAGGAGTTACCGAAGTGACCTGATGTCAGGGCTGTTTGATGTTGACCCTGGCAGGATTTCCGTTCAATCATTGAGAAATACATAAGTAATTCCTCTCATAAACGTTCTCGGCTGATTGCTAAGATCTGCGTAGGACTCGATAGTTTACAACTGGCATCCATTGATGTAGAATCACCAGTGTAAGAATAATAAGTGTTCCTAAGAGATCTTTGATGTATCTCGTGGCTCTAGACTCAATAAGTGCACATTTAGTCGTCGGAGACCGGGGAGGCGTCTCCTGTTTCAATATCAACATAGCTCGTAATGAGCGGTTGATAGATTATGCGGGGTCCCCCGTGAGAATGAAACAAGTTCTTTTGAGAGAACTTGAGTGGCTTAGAAGGTTAGGTGCGTTGCGTCACTGGGTCCATGACGTCTTTGTCTTCAATACTGGCGTTGCCTTAGCAACAACCAGTAGCATATGAATTGAACCCGGTGTCTGTCCTAAGGTTGAATTTATGGAGGGCTATTTCTTTTCACCCTTTTGTTTGCTTTTCTTTTTAATTCTTCAACCCCTTCTTTCTCCTTTCATTCATATCTCCTTTTTTTCATATCATACCTAAGGACTTCTAATTCTAACTATTGGTGATGTCCTTGGGTAGATCCCTCCGGTTCTGGCAGATCAAAGGACAGTTTTCCCTAACCTTAGTCACCTTATAACGCCATGACTATCCTATTGTTGCCATAAACCGTTTGTTTGAAAATATCTCAAAATGTTTTATGATTACAAAACATATTTGGTTAACACTTTGAGAGTTTTGCTTTTTAGAAATATTCCCCCTTCACATGTGCTCGTAATTGTTTAAAAAAAAATTTGCACATGTTGGGTAGAGTTGGCACTTTTGAATTGATCGACTTTAAGTGAACAAGACCACTTCGAGACACGTTTACATCACTAGTTAGACTAGCTTGAAATTATTACCCGGCCTAGTCAAGTTAAAATCTCTCGAAACGGTACATTCTACTCAGACATGTCCTTCGCGAGACACGTTTACATCACTGGTTAGACCAGCTTGAAATTATTACCCGTCCCGGAACATGTCCTTTCGACTACTGACTTTTGATGTTTCGTCAATTCGTAGGTGAAAACTGAGTCAAGCTCATACGAGATACAACTTTTTCCATCATATTTTAATCAGTTTTTCATTCCCCCCCCCTCAAAAATAGCATATAAATGTTGTTTTTGTGGAACTTTTGATTAAAATATACTTTTCAGTCTTATGGGGAGATTTCATCAAGAACTTTGACTTTTAAGAACAAAGAGCTTTCAAGTACTCCCCCTCAAATAGTGAACTAACTTTTTGAGATTGTGAATACGAGAGGGAATACTTGTTCTTTTGAGCAGAATTGTTNAAAAAAAAAAAAAACTTTGAAAATTTTGATTAATTCTACTCAAAAGTAAGAAGCTTTCGCTCCTTATATTAGGATTGAGGAACTGATGCGTACCTCAGGGTCCTTTCATTACAAGAACGGGTTGTACACTGTAATTTGTGCACAAACCATAGTAATAAATGATTGAAAATGATAATGAAAAAATAGATAATGTTGTAACAAAAAAGAGCAATCAGAGTGGAGGATGATCAGGACGACGATAAGTGAGAATGTTCGAAATCGGTGCCCTTCCTCCAACCATTCCAATCTACGAATATGATCTCTGAACTTCAATCGATGGTCAATCCTAGCCATGAACTTTAAAGCTTCTCTTACATCACGCCTCGTCCATCCCTCTTTAGTTCCTTTGTCGTAGTTCTTAAGGTTTTGATCCAGCTGAATTCTGACGAATTTGAGCGTTTGATCCCCGAACTTGTGAGTCTCATCATATCTCATGAATTTCTTGACTTTGTCTTTGGCGAATATGACCCCAAATGGTTTTCTGTTGAACGTGCAAGGTTTCATGCCTGGGATGCCTGGAATTTTCATTTGTCTGGCGGTGAAGTTGAGAGAGGTTTGATAACTTTCGAATCCGAATTGTGCGTCTTCAACTCTTGCCCGGATGATGAGTTGGCGTATAAAGATAAGAAGTGAGTTGATGATGTCATACTGAAGGCTGCCGGGCAGATTCTGAATTTTGCCTTGAACCTTGAGTAAATACATATCTTCGATGTCGTTTAGATTCAATCGGTGATAGTCAGCTTCACTGAATGAATACAACTTATCATCACTTCGTCGGACCACAATTTTTTCGAGAAAGTTGTAACCAAATCTTTTTTCTGTTTCAGGAACTTCTGTGATGCCAAGAATCCGGTGGTCTACGAAAACCTTGTCTTTTGATTTGAACGTTAACTTCCATTTGTAAAACCATCTGCGCATCTCCGGCCAGTGAAGAGTACCCAAAGCTGCTTCGATATTATATTTGGAGACCGATGTTGAGTACAAACCCCTCATTTGTTCTTCAAGATCATCGAGAGGATACGGTGCGGCTTTGAACTTGGTAAGAGATGAAGCATAACGGTGTGCAGGATCGGTGTTGCCATGAATGAGATACTTCAGATCATTGTTGAAGAAATACTCCTTAGGAATCTTTGGACGATTGGGAGGACCAATGAGAGGTAAAGGTTGAGAGAAGTCTTGAAACTTAAAGTCATCAGGATCAGTTCCAGTGTAAATTCTATCCCACGAAGGCCTCTTTTCCCACATAATATTCTCTGACAGTGCACGTGCGACTTCATCAACATTGTATTCAAATTCAAGTTCACTTGTAGTACAAGTCTTGAATTCCGTGAAACCTGCTTTCTGAATATTCAATAAGTCTGAGAGTTGAAGTTTCTGGGTCTTCATTATTTTCTTGATCCGTTTTGTGAAACCGATAAATGATCCTTCAATGGGTACATCTGACTCAGGAACATCCGGAAGAGCATCAACCATTTCATCAAACCAGTTGTATGTTGGAGTAGAAGGGTCAATCCATTCTTGAGCTGGAGGAAATGGTGCTTCCTTTGGTGGTTCAGTGATGTTGGCAGGTAGATCTTGTGGGATTTCATACTCGGAACCTTGAACATTCAATTCCTCAGTTTCTTCCATTTGAACGTCATCCGTAGATTGCATCGGAATTTCATCGGTAGCTGGAATACTGGTCCCTGCGTGGAGCCAGACGTTCTTTTACGCTTATCTTGCGGTTGTGGATGATCGTCTGGATCAGAATCGTCATGGCGGCGCTTGGAGGGCTTAGTACACTTGCAGGGTTCATCCTTCTTAGCAGCCTTTTTCATTGACTTGATCAAAGCCTTTCTCAGTTCTTCCTCATCCGGACCATTCACAATTGCTTCCAACAGCTTTCCCTTGAGGTCACTGGCAGATGGTTTAGATGGTAGAGTCTGAACGGTTATCGGAGTTGTCTGAAACGTCTGTGTAACAATCCCTTCAAGATTATCTTTAACGTACTGTTCCACAGTTGCTGGGAGTTTGTCACGAACATACTTCCTAACTTCTCCTGGTAATCGACCCTTAACTCTGTCAGCCACAGCTGCGTCAATGTTGTAAACTTTGAATTGCTCAAACTCTTTCTGTTGTTCTGAAACCTGCTCTTGTAGATTCTTCAATTATTGTTGCAGTGATTTCAGTAGACTTGGATGAATGAACGTTTGTGATTCTAGGGTTTTCTGAGGGTGAACTGGTTGGGACTTTGAAGGCTGATCCTGAGACGAAGTTACTTGAGATTGTTTGACTGGAGTAGTAATAGGAACAATCTCGTAATCTCCGGTGATATCAACATTTGTGTCATCTGTTTCTTGATCATCACCATCACTACCGGTTTCATTATCACTTTCTTCTTTATTTGATTCTTCATCAGTGTTCTTTTCTTCATCACTTATTTCTTTCACCCTTTCGTCACTGCTTTCCGTTTCACCTTCAGATTCATCATTAACAGCTTCTGTATCATCCTTATCTTTGTCACTTTCCTGTGCTTCATCATCAGTAGACTGTCTTTCAGAGCTTGATGACATTTCTGCCTTATCTGAATCATCTTTTTCTTGATCAGTATCTGAGATTGTTTGAGAACCGGATTCCTCAGACTTATCTTCTTCTTCTTCCTCAGATGGCTGAATCTCTGTTTCGACATCTTTAGTGCCAGACCCTTCACCTTTCTTTTTCAGCTTGGCTATTCTTTCCTCTTTTGAACGTTTACTTTCTTGTAATGTTAGTTGCAGTTGTTCCTCTTCTTCAGATTCGGATATAGGTGGAGTTCCAGCTTCTTCCTGAGGTTCTTTGCCCTTTCCTTTTGCTTCTTTTTCCTTTTTATTCTTAAGAATCTTTTGTCTAACAGTTTCTTCCTTAGTTTCCTCATCAGTCGGTTCATCACGAATGTAAGGCTTTCTTTTGGGTTGACGAGTCACCTTCTTTGATCTAGACTTTGGAACTTTTGTGCTCTTTTCTACACCCTTTGCTGCTGTTTTGGTTTTTGTTAGAACCTAAGTTTATCAACGTTCTAGTCAAGTCTCGGTTATTTCATCATTTGTAATAGGTTGCTAGTTTATTTAAGTTATTTAAGAGAGTCATGTAAACTTGATAAGAGTCCAAACGTGTCCAATGGGCTCCAAGCTCATTCGTCTAGTAAAGGAAGGAGAGAGGGAGTGTTGCCCTAGCTCCTCTCCTATAAATAGGACCTCATGTATCCATTCTCTCTTGTTGGTTATTTCAATAACATAGTGAAACTCTTGCACTTTTATTCTTCATATTTGATCTAATCAACCAAACTCTATTTCTCATCTCATTTCTATCAAATCTATACTTGTGTTTACAATATGTTGACCTAACAAGTGGTATCAATCGCCAAATAAAGGGTGTAATTTTTGTTTTTGTTCTTAACGACCCAAAAACCATTTTTTTACTCGTTTTTTTTTTTGTTAAAAGCTTGCTACTTTCTTGTTTGTTTCGTGTTTTTATCACATCTTTTACATCAAAACTTGTGTTACAAACTCAAACAACCAACAAAGTTTCAAATTTTTNTCTTGTTGGTTATTTCAATAACATAGTGAAACTCTTGCACTTTTATTCTTCATATTTGATCTAATCAACCAAACTCTATTTCTCATCTCATTTCTATCAAATCTATACTTGTGTTTACAATATGTTGACCTAACAAGTGGTATCAATCGCCAAATAAAGGGTGTAATTTTTGTTTTTGTTCTTAACGACCCAAAAACCATTTTTTTACTCGTTTTTTTTTTTGTTAAAAGCTTGCTACTTTCTTGTTTGTTTCGTGTTTTTATCACATCTTTTACATCAAAACTTGTGTTACAAACTCAAACAACCAACAAAGTTTCAAATTTTTTACAAAAATTTTGATTCGTACAATTTGTACCATTTTTCGAAATTTTTCAAATTGTTGAAAAGTGGTTCAAGTTTGCAACTTTCTTTAAGATTTCATCATTTTAAAGCTAGTTGTACAAGAATCTTGGAATAAAAACGTGTTTTTGGATTGCTTTTATCAAAAACAAAAATCTGCCAAAAATAGTACTTTTTTTCGAAATCCTTAAACCCTAACTTTCGAGATCTTTGTGGTTTGCTCCTAAGGTGTTTTCGTTGGTTACTCAGTGCTTTTCTCTCTTGTATAAGAAAGAAAACACTTCGACTTGTTGGATATTTTCGATATTGTATAATCTCGAAAATTTGTGGAATTTTTTTTCGAAAATTTTGAACTTTCGAGATCTTTTCTGGCTTATCGAAATCTTTTGATTTTCGAGATCCTTGAAAAACTTTCGAAATCCTTTCATAATTTTCGACAACTTTACTTATTCCTGCTACAGTAAAATTTCTCGAAACTTTGTTATAATTTTTTCGATAAACCTGATTTTTTCGAGAACTTTTGGAAATTTTTCGAAATCTTTTGTTTTTTCGAAATCTTTGGTACTTTGACTGTTTTTCGAGATATTCAACATTTTATGCTTTGGAAACATACTTGGGATAGTTTTCGAGAATTGGCATAACACTTATACCTTCTACAAGATCCATTTTCACACAAGTTTTTCATCATGTCTCAACTACCATACTCAAATTTTCCTTACACTCCACGTCACAGTACCGACCCTCGTCATGTACTACACTTTGGTAATGAATCATATCCTCCTATGTTGATTAATGGAAACTACACTACTTGGAAACGACGATTCTTACAACGGGTTGCTGTTCGTCCACAAGCTGATCTCATACTGAAATCCATTCTTCAAGGACCATATCAAATGAAATTCATTGCTGACTCAACAGGCTTCATTGAACTACAAACCAAAGACACTTTGACTGGCCATGACAAAGACCAACATGCTGCTGACTACCAAGCAAGTTGGTACATCACTCTAGGTCTTCCAAATTCCATCTACTCTAACTTGGATTTTGAAGCTTGCGCTCATGAAATGTGGAAACATCTTGAAATCATGCATAAGCCACACAATGACCTACGAATGAATCAGCTTCTACAGTCTTGTCTCCAGAAGAAGTTCATGGAAAGTATCCTCCCTGCTCCACAAATCACTCTTCAGAGCTATCTCGAATCGCGATTGACAAATTTGGTTAAGCTTGAAGATGATACTACTCACATGGTAACAACATCTGGAAAATCAACAGGAATGTCTTACATTTCCTCTCCTGTCATGGATAACTCACATGGAACCATTGATATGCTCTTAATGGCTGACACATATGAACTCCAGGTAAGTGATTCCAATCCAATCTATGACACTGATGCTCTGTATCAAGCATATGATTCTTATCCATGCCTGATACATGACAGTGGTTCTCCGTCTAACTCTATCTCAGACATTGCACAAGCTGTTCAATCTGATTCTATGTTATCTACTCATATAACTGATCAAATGTCCACAGTGGTGTTATTTGATGATAATCCAATAAACCCAGTTGTTACATTTGATGAAACAATTATATCCACTGCTCAAGATAACAATGATCAACTTGAACAACATGAGCTTTTGTCTAATTCAAATGCAGAATGGAGAATGTTACTTATGACCAGCCAAAATCAAAATATTCAGTGTCAAGCACTGAATGCAAAGTTGAGAGACAAAAACGTTGCATTAACAAGAGAACTTGAGCATTGTAAAACACAACTCAAATTTTTTCAAAGCAAAAGCAGATAAGGAAACATGCTTAGAGACAACACTTCAGAAAAACACCGAATTACAAAACAAACTAAGCATGTTAACTGATTCTACTTTCTTTCAATACTATAAATATTTCACAACTGAGTTCCAAACATTGGAATATGCTGTTGAAAAGAATTCTGAACTCACTGTTGCCAACTTTCTTTCTCCTGTTGCGAAAGAAAGAAGGGAAATGTTACAAACTCAATTTACTCCAAGTCTTCAACGTTTGCATTCATATGCTAAAAGATGGGAACATGAACTTAACAAGGAAGTCAAAACCATCATGAATGTTTTTCAAGAAACTGAATAAGCGATTTTAAATCAAAAACATCAAAATCAATTTTTACAAAAAGATGCTGATCGACTCTTGGAATATGTTCTTAGTGCTGATATAATTTCTGTGATTATGAATTCTCTTTATGAATCTGGTACTTCTATGCTTGTTGATGATCACTATGATTATGTTGAGTTGTTATCAAAACAAATTGAGACATTAAAAGATGAAAACGTTAATCTCTGAAAACACAAATGATGATGTGCAAAACAAACTTTCAAATGAGATTTCTCAACTCAACAAAAAGCTTGAATGGTGTCAAAACCAAAGTCTTGATTTCGAACTGGAATTACAAAGTCTCAAAACTTCTACAACTTTTCATTACGAAAACGAGGAACTTAAAAGTAAAATCTCAAGATATGAAAAGGAAATTGCAGAATTGCAAGAAGTTAAAGATTTTTGGCAAAAGAGTCGTGATGAATATTTTTATTCTAACCGAAAACTCGACAGTGAAATTCAAGATAAAATGCACATTATCATTGAGTTGAAAGAGAAAATACGTAAGCTTGAAAAAGGAAATTCTGTCAACACTAATGTAATTGCTCCAGGAATGTACTCTTTAGACATAACAAACGTAGCACAACACACTAAGAAGTCTAATTTGGATCCTTCCACTTCTACAAGAATAGTTGCCACTCATAGCGTTAGCAGATCCAAGCATAAACGAATGAAAAGGAAGAATAGGATTTTGCAACATAGAAGAGAGACACTAGAAGCCTCTAAAGTAGAAGAACACCCTAGGACTTTGAATAAGACTCATCCTGCACTAGATTTAGATACTGATTTGGCAAATTGTAATCCTAATCTATGTGTAACGAATGATGAACCTTTGAATGTTTTAAAAGTTAATGCTTCATGTGTGTTTTGTCGTAAAAGTATGTTATCTGGTGATCATTCCAAATGTGTTGCAAATTCTCTTTTATCTCGTCTTAAGAAACGTACATTAGGCAGAAAATCTAGGCCCACTAATGCTTCTAAATCTGTGCTAGGACTTATGCCCTGTGTAGTTTCTAAGAATGATATAGTCAACCCAGTAGTTGCGAACAATACCTCTAGGATCATGCCAACTGTCACTGAATTTGATATAAAGAAGGCTAAATCTAGTTGGAATTGGCAACGTTGGTTACAAAGGATACATAGCTTTAAATGGATTCCTAAAATTGTTAACATGTGTGCATCTAACCCAACGAAACCCACAACTTCTTCGGGTTCCACCTTTACCATTTTACCATCGTCGTCTCTTTCATGTGATGCAGGTGGTGCAAATTTTTCTCTGGATTGTTGATAGCGGATGCTCCCGACACATGACAGGCAATCTGAAACTGTTAAAAAACTTTGTCTCAAAGTTCATTGGTACTGTCAGATTCGGGAATGATCATTTCACTGCAATTATGGGCTATGGGGACTATGTCAGTGGGAATATCGAAATTAGTCGTGTTTATTATGTTGAAGGCCTTGGTCACAATCTATTTTCTGTTGGTCAATTTTGTGATGGTGATCTAGAAGTTGCATTTAGGGAGAAAACATGCTTTGCTCGTGATCTACAAGGAAATGATTTCATGTCTGGCACACGTGAAAATAGTCTTTATACAATTTCAATGTCCGACATGACCGCTTCCTCTCCCATTTGTCTACTTTCAAAGGCTGAATCAACAAAATCCTGGTTATGGCACCAACGCATGTCACATCTCAACTTCCGAATTATGACTGATCTTGCTCGCCATAAACTAGTTGACGGTCTTCCAAAGTTCCGATATATAAAAGATCACCTATGTCCCGCTTGTGAACAAGGAAAGAGCAAACGTGCACACCTCACCACTAAACCAGAACCGAGCACTGATCATGTTCTTCAACTTCTTCATATGGATTTATGTGGACCAATGCGAGTACAAACGATTAATGGGAAACGTTACATACTTGTGATAGTCGATGACTTCTCCAAATGGACTTGGGTCTACTTTCTTCGAAGCAAAGATCAAGCTCCATCAATGATAATTACCTTTCTCACGAAAATTCAGGTTTAACTTCGCAACACAGTAAGAATTGTAAGAACATATAATGGAACTGAATTCAAGAATCAAACTCTTCGTGCATATTTTGAGAAAGTTGGAATTGAACATCAAACATCAATTGCACGGACTCCTGAACAAAA
>LBNU01025764.1:34779-44955 GCA_014162995.1 Artemisia annua | reverse complement strand
ATCATACAATACATAGACATATTGTATGGATTGAATGAAGACTTATCTTAGATTAAACATGCAAGTTAGAGGGGTAAAAGCACCCTCTAAGGTCTGTGATACACGAGTTAGGGTTTAACCCTTAAGCTCTCCACCAAGTTCCTCCTTTTAAAAACAATAAAATTCGTCCTATATATATAGAGAATACGGGCTGACGGCGTCAGTCCAAGGTGTGACGCCGTCACGCCGACGATTAGGGTTTTGTGATGGCCTTCTTGACGTCGTCACGCCGCCTTGTTCCAGATCTGACGGCCTTCCCTGACGCCGTCACCAAACTAGGCCAAAAGCTCTCTGGCCCGTCATGAGTAACTTCCAATTTCTTCACTTCATTTGTTCCTGACGTCGTCACTTTGAAGCTTGTGACGCCGTCACCTTCTGTGCACTTTAGGGTCTTTTGAGATTTTGTTGTTTTCCGCACTTTTTCACTCCGAAAACGCCCGAAAATGCTTCTTTTGTGATTTTCTCCTCAAAAGTACCTAAAATGAGAAAAGAACGACTTTGGGTGAAATCCGATCAAATAATATACGAATTAGGACTCAAACGGACCCCTAAAAACGTAACATTTTTCGTCTCATCAAAATCTCGCTGCAACTGTCAAGCCGGCTGTGTCTTCACTTATTGAGCCGATTCACACAACATTGAACAACAGAATCAAACAAACCATTGAAAGAATGCTTCAATCTACTCCATTCTACCTCCAAACTAACAAGCCTCCACCAACACCCGAACAACTTCCTATCGAACAACTTCGAGACTTGTTAGCTGCAAAATTGAGGAACAAGGAGCAGAAAACACTTGATGAAGCAACAATGTTTGAGGCTCTACAAGCTATTGCCTCAAAGGAATCTTGCAAAGTGGCTGCTGGACAACACAAACGACCCAGGCAAGATGATGACCCTGACTCTGATCCGAAAAGCAAGAAATCAAGGAAGTCAGACAAACCATCTTCATCTCACCAGCCCCGCAAGACCTCTAAGCCTCCTCCTTCCAGACAAAGAACTCCAGCATCCAGGTCAGCACCAAAGCAATCAGAGGAACCCTTCGAGCTTCAACAGCTAGATACTCAGGAAAGAAACGTAACAACGATACCTGAATCAGAAATTCCTTCATTTCAAGCCGGTCCATCTGACACTACCAAAACTAAAGAGAAGAAGAGGTCTTCAAGGACTAAGAAGCAGAAACAACAGACAACTCAATTCTCTTGGCTAGACATGGACGAAGCTCGTGACTCTGAATGGCTGACTACTATGATCAAGGCACAACCACCACTTGAGGCTGACGAACCACTACCGGGTAATACTTTGCAGATGACTCAGAGTATTATGTCGGGCCTTCAAGTTGAAAGGTTGACAAATTCTGAGCTAAAACGGATCAATCGTGAAGCCATGGATTTCCTCAAGAAAAGATCAGGAAACAAGATTGAATTGGACTACCACATGGAGAACATAGCCTGTGCACTATATGGCTCGTTCGACTGGCTTAACCCTGAATCTAATGTCGATACCGACACAAAGAAAACCTACTTCACCGACTGGACAAAACCTCTACCACTACTTGGCTTTCCAGAAAAACCAAAGATCCCATTCAGACGCTTCTTCAACAATGACTTTTGATACCTCCAGACTGCCCACGAGACCTCCAAGGAGCGATACGCATCTTCACTCACATTGTCTATTCCAGCTGCCCGATATGAATTGCCGAAGAGTTCGCACCAATCTACTGCAAATCAGTTGTCGAATACAACAAAGACGCTCTTCTGGGAATTCAACATTGGCCTGAAAGACGAAGGCTCGGCTATACACACAGACTTCATCTAAAGTCGAGTGAAAATGTGAAGTACTCACAGTGTATTGTTGCTGTAATGGAGATCTTGGAAGAGAAGAAATTCAACTATGCCTTCATGAAAGAAATAATCGTCAAGAGAACAGACGAGAAGAAGTACAAGTTTTGTGAAGCAGACTTCCCAGACTTGAACCTGAAAGACATTGAAGATACGTATCTACTGAAAGTTCAAGGAAAGCTGCTCAACTTTGAACAAGACACAAAGTACAACTTCATCGCTTCTCTCCTACTTCACATCAGACGATTAATTGTTCAAGAAAGGGTAGAAGATCTTCAGCTGGGAGTAGAAAGTTATCAGAACACCATCAACCTCACTAAACCACAACTCCTAATTCCAGAAATCTCAGGGATGTCACAATACACTCTCGTACAACAACTGGCATTTGGAATCACATACCTCAACAGCAAAAACAAGATTCATTTCATGCGGTTCGATGAGATTCCTAAATTTTGTGATGTCACACTTCAAAGAGTTCGTGATGGGTTAGCTGAAAGGTTGGAGGATGAGAAGAAAAGGCTGAAAGAGGGTAGAGCAACGAGGTGGAAAGCTAATGGACGTAGAATGATCAGAAACTTTGTCCATACGATTGAAGAAAGGTTATATCGACGACAACAGATCAGAAGGTTGAAAAGCTATATCGGTGTTCGACCATCATTTCCAGTTTTGACATTTCGCCGACCTGATCCAAAGTTCACAGTCTTCGATGCTTAGCTCAGCTCCCATACTTCTGGTACAAAAATTTCAATATGTTTATAATATTGTTTGATTTGTAATTATTAAGGCTTGTGCACACATAACAATGTACAACCCGCACTCTGTAATGAAAGGACCCTGTGGTACGCATCAGTGCCACAATCCTAATATAAGGAGCGAAAGCTTCTTACTTTTGAGTAGATTTAATCAAACCTTTCAGTATTTTTCAAATCTGCTCAAAAGACAAGTATTACACCTCAATAAGTAATCACTTGTTGAGGGGGAGTACTTGAATCAAAACATCGTTCTTAAATCTTCAAATCTTGTTGATCTCTCCCCATAAGACTCAAAAAGGCATATTTTACTCAAAATCGTTTACAAAAAAAAATTTGATATGCTATTTTTGAGGGGGAGAAAAAGAAAGTGATTAAAATATGATGTCAAAAAGTCTTATCTCGTACGAGCTCGACTCAGAATTGACCCACGAATTGACGAAACAACAAATGTCTGAATTCGAAAGGATTTATCCGATTAGAAAGTACCGTTTCGAGAAACTCTTTCTAGTTGTTTACTTTGACGGGTCTAACTTCCTTTTAGGAATGTAAACAACATCAAGTTAGTTATTAGGGTTAGTTATCACCTAAAAGCTGATAATGCATCCCTTTAACTAAGCAACGTAAACGTGTCCCTCGGGTACATGACTATTAAGAGTGGATCAATTCAAAAAGTGTCAACTCTTTCCACATATGCAAATTTCTGAAAATAATCATGAGCATATGTTGAGGGGGAGTATTTCATATAAAATCCAAAACCTCAAAGTGTTAACAAAAAGTTTTACACTCTTACACACTTTGAGAGATTTTCAATGATTTGGTTTAAAGGCATCAATAGGATAGTTATGAAGTTACAAGGTAACTAAGGATAGGAAAAACCGTCCTATGATCCGCCTAAACCGGAGAGATCTACCCAAGGACATCACCAATAGTTAGAAATTAGAAGTCCTTAGGTATGATATAACAAAAGGAGAAAAGAATGAAAGGAGAAAGAAGGGGTTGAAGAATTAAAAAGAAAATGAATGAAAAGGGTGAAAAGAAATAGCTCTCCATTTTATCAACCATAGGTCAGACACCGGGTTCAATTCATATGCTACTGGTCGTTGCTAAGGCGACAATGGTATTGAAGATAAAAGACGTCATGGACCCAGTGACGCAATGCACCTAAACCTTCTTAGCCACTCAGGCATCTCTCAAAAGATGTTTGTTTCATTCTCACGGGGAACCAGTGTAATCTATCGATCGTCTATTAGAGATGGTTGATATTGAAACAGGAGGCCCTCTGCTTCATGCCTCCGCATAGGAAACCAAATGTGCACTTATCGAGTCTAGAGCCACAAGATAACATAAAAGATCTCTTAGGAACACACAAAACTTCTACACTAAGTGTCTTGCATCATTGGATACTAAGTGTAAATTATCGAGTCCTTCGCAGATCTTAGCAATCTGCCTTGAAAGTTTATAAGGGATTTACTTAGGTATTTCTCGAATGATTGAACGGAAATCCTGCCAAGGTCAACATCAAACAGCCCTGACAGCAGGTCACTTCGGTGATTCCTTGTGGATTACGCTTAGTGTGTTCGATGGTTTCAAACGGTCTACAGTCGTGGGGTGATCTCCAGCGACTCACCTAATCGTGGGTGTGCGTATGCATGTCTGTGTAAGCCCTCTAGGGGGTATCCGATTAGGAACGGCCTTGGTAAGGATTAGAAGGAGTCTTCACACTATGCTGTTGACGAATTCTAACTCCAAACCTGTAAGTACCGGATGTTTTATTGCTAACTGTTTCATTTCAGGTACAACAACCATCCTGAACAACGGCTTCCACATGCTCATACTTACATCTCAGAAAGCTCTCATGAAAGATCGAAGCATCATGAATGCCAAAGGTAGATTCCATGCCAAAAGAATCTACAAAATGATAAAGACAAACGATCTTAAGTGCAACACCGTCTAAAAAAGGATTCTACATCAACATAAAGAATCTTCACATATGAAAAGAGAGCTCCTTACTTATGAAAGTTTCAATCATCAAAGATGTATGAGCATGTCGGAATGATGCAGATCCACTGGAGTCAAAGAATGTGACGAATGGCAGATTACTACATCAGATTGATCACTATCACATCAACGACAAAGAACAATGAACACCCATTCTATCTGGGGAGATTGTTAAGAACTAAGAACGATGAATCATTTCTACATAATCATTTTTGAAGACGTCCAAAGCTATGAATGCTACAACTAAAGTGCAAAGACAGAAGACGTCAAGCAACTTCAAATGACCGTGACTAACATCACTTCTTCAACAACCGATTCTTAGGGGGAGATTGTTAGAACCTAATTTTATCAACGTTCCAGTCAAGTCTCGGTTATTTCATCATTTGTAATAGGTTGCTAGTTTATTTAAGTTATTTAAGAGAGTCATGTAAACTTGATAAGAGTCCAAACGTGTCCAATGGGCTCCAAGCCCATTCGTCTAGTAAAGGAAGGAGAGTGGGAGTGTTGCCCTAGCTCCTCTCCTATAAATAGGACCTCATGTATCCATTCTCTCTTGTTGGTTATTTCAATAACATAGTGAAACTCTTGCACTTTTATTCTTCATATTTGATCTAATCAACCAAACTCTATTTCTCATCTCATTTTTATCAAATCTATACTTGTGTTTACAATATGGTGACCTAAAAGTTTTCTTCATGGTTAAAACGACCAAGTTGTGTCTATGAGTATCATCATACATCTCAAATGCGTTGGTATTACGAACAACATCAGTTAAGAGTATGTCAGGAATTCTCATCCCTTGATTCGTGGTGCTGGTTTTCTGATTTCTGGCTTGAGAAGACATTTGATCCAAGGCAATTGTATGTTCTTTATCCTCCCGTCTAGGATCAATCTCTGGATATTTGTGCATGAAGTGACCAAATGAGAAGCTTGGTATAATGACCAAAGGGAATTGTTGTTGATGATGATTCATGAAATTGACGACATTGAAGAATCATGTCTTCCCAAATTAATTGAGCATAGTCAATAGGTTTAACTTTGACAACCCCCTAGTAGATTTGCATGAGTTCAAGTGATGGGTGTTCGTGCCCAGTTGCTCTGCCAGTTACACAGTTGGTGAGGATAGAGTACAGGGTGAGCTACGGTTGTGGTATGAACTTTCTGTCGATCGAGGATAGATTGGTGAGTTTCTTCTTTGATTCATCATACCCAAGTTCACGAAGTAATCTGATAATCTCTGACAATGAAGGTGATGGAGTGAACTTCTTGATGTTTCTGGTGCCTTCTGCGGGTAAACCAAGAACTAAGCGGAGGGTTTTGACATCAAACTGAATATCTTTGTGATCAATACAAGTTCCCATGGTTTTGTTGTCTCTGCTAACTTCAAGATTATTCCAGAACTGTGTCAAGTAGACTTCAGGTACTGAGCATGAGTCTGTGAGGATGCGTCGAATGAAATGATGCTTCAGAATTTCCACAATGATTTGACAAGTTGGATGGCACGGGAGTTTCTCAAGATCAATTTTCAAGTTAGACTTTCTGACATTCCTTTCTTGTCCTTGGATTAACTCATGCCTAGGAGTGGTTCCTTGACACATTTTAGTACCTGAAATGCATCAATACACCCAACGAACACAATATGGTGATGTTTATGTTAGTGAGCATTTCATATTCCAAGTTGTCATCTTGATTGATTAGTGTGTCCAAAGAATAAGACAAATTATGGAAACATGCACATCTATAAAGCATCAATCTCTAGAAAATCATATTTGACAAGCATACACATATAAGCACAACTAGACATGTCAGAACAAAGCATACTCGATAATATTAATCAGATAGGAGCTAACTTGACAAAACCAAAGATAAGTGTCATACTCAATAACTTCAACCCATACTCGATAATATAAGTACCTCCCTTACTCGATAACATAAACATGTATCTTACTCGATGAATTTTGAAAAATTTTGGGCAGAGTATCCTTTCATATGAGTCACAAAGAAAGAACCCATACTCGATGGTTCTTGTAGTCCACTCCTTACTCGGAGAAATAAGATCAAATCCTTACTCGAAAAAGTGTATAACCTCATGTTACTCGATAAGGGCAGAGCCAACTAGCATACTCGATAAATAGCTTATTCGATAAGTGTACTTACTCGATAATATGGCTTACTCGATGACTTCCAACTCGATAAGGTATCATATTTTTCTTCCTTGAAGAATAGAGACAACTTATATCGAGTAAGAAATTGGATTACTTACTCGACAATAAATAGTCCTTATGCTTCGAGTAAGGCAAACATGATGCCTTACTTGATAAGATCGCCAGTTACTCGATAAGATAAAAGGTTACTCGATAAGTTCTTCCCTAACTCGATAACATTCATAAAGGCCAAAAATTTTCTGAGTGATTAGGGTCATCGGAATGCTTAACTTAGTTGACATTGGGCATCTAGAAGCGTAATCCAATCTTAAACATAATATAAGCCAAACATCCTAACCACAAAAGATCAAACAATCGAGCATTTTAAGACAAAATCAAGCATATGTTTTCCTAAGGATCTGAGACAATAGGAGCATGTTAGGGGGGCCTATATGAGCCACAAACAACATTCAAACCATACAAACACAAGCTCTATATGTGCCAGCAAAGATAACGAGCCCTAAAACCCTATATCACTCAAATTTCTCAAATCTGTTGAATTCAAGGCCAAAGTAAAGATGAAGACTACCAAATAATGACCTACCCCATCATTTCATCTAATTTAATTAGCCTTAAACACAAAGATAAAGAAACACCCAATTTTACGCCCCTAAACCCTAATCAATTAATTCAACAAATTCAGCTACAGAGAGTTAACACGAATTTGGGCGCTAGATAATGAGTAATCAATGAACAAAATTAACACTTACAATTAATGAAAAACTCAAAATCTACAAATCTTGGGTTGTGAGAAATTTTTTTGCAGCAGTGGGTCGTGTTTTTAGTTTTTGTGAATTAAAGAATGAATTTTGAGTTGTATTTATAGGTGTAACTATTGAGTATTGGCAGAATAAGCCCTTGTATTTACTTACAACCCAAAGTTTTGACAATTTTGGCAGATTAAGTCCCTTTAGTTGTTAAGTCATAACATTATGAGTCCAAATGGTTAAGCCTTTGAGTTAAGTGACGATACTCCCCCTCGAACCAATACCACACGTTGACGACGGTTTTAACAAAAATTTTGACTCAAGAGTTCGTCGGAAAAGATATAGATGAAGAAAAATAAATTTTGATGAAGAATTAATGAAGGTATATTTAAAAAATTCACACGAATGTGACAAATTTTCTCCCCCTCAAGATATGTTTACGATAAAATTTATGAGAAATGTTTTGAACAACATATCTTGAAGTAGTGATTTTTTTTGAAATGAAAATACTAATGTAAATCTTTTTGTGTTTTTCTGATTTTATAATTTTGTATTTTGTTTTTGAAAATATATTTACAAAATATTTTGGTGTCTGACTCACTTAATTATTTTTAAGAAAAGATTTTAAATCATCCAGAGTCAAACACCGCATACCAATCTGGTGAACCAGTTCAGCAAACCTTGTTGGAGCAAGGGCTTTCGTGAACAAGTCTGCCAGTTGGTATTCAGTACCCACAAAGTATAATTCAACAGTACCCTTNAATGTAAATCTTTTTGTGTTTTTCTGATTTTATAATTTTGTATTTTGTTTTTGAAAATATATTTACAAAATATTTTGGTGTCTGACTCACTTAATTATTTTTAAGAAAAGATTTTAAATCATCCAGAGTCAAACACCGCATACCAATCTGGTGAACCAGTTCAGCAAACCTTGTTGGAGCAAGGGCTTTCGTGAACAAGTCTGCCAGTTGGTATTCAGTACCCACAAAGTATAATTCAACAGTACCCTTTTCAACATGCTCTTTAATAAAATAATACTGGAGAGCGATATGCTTTGATTTGGAGTGAAGAACCGTGTTGCAGGAGATTGCTATGGCACTTTTGGAATCACAATAAATCGGAATTTTGTTGAATGTGTAACCATAGTCTTGCAGCTGAGATCGCATCCAAATGACTTGAGCACAGCATGCAGACATGGCTACATATTCCGCCTCTGTTGATGATAACGATGTGCAATCCTGCTTCTTTGACTACCAAGATACAAGCTTATCTCCAAGAAACTTGATGCGCGTAGGGATTGCTTACGCACTTTGTTTTACCTCTCAAGGGATCTCAAGAGGCTTACAATCCCCACCAGGCAGTGTACCTGACCGATGTAGTATAGTGTAGTGGCAAGTACCGGGGGATTGATCGTTCTCTCACAGGGAATAGTGTTCGTTAGGTTAAAGACTACTCTAATTAAGGTCTAAGGGTGGAGGATGATTATTTTTGTATTTTTATGTTTTTTTGAAAGCAGTAAAATCTCGGTTTTGAAGGAGTGGGCGGAATTAGTTGCTAGTCAACTAACCCAAGTTATCTACTTATGCAATTAAATTAAAGTTGAGAAAACAATGGTGGGAAAGTAGTGTTTACTTAGATTTCATTACTCCCTAACTATCTTTTACCATGTAATTAGTATGTTGAGTTTGCGTGGATGACGGGTGTATTCCTAACAAGTCGTAGGGAGTGCGTTCAATTCCCTAACTCTACAAGCTCCTACCTCACTCTACGACGATACGTCAAGTATATCATAAGCTCACCGATAGCAACCTATGCATGAAATACTACCTTAAAATCGATTAACGCACATACGATTCACGTTTCCTAAGACGTTCAAGCTTGTAAACTGATATGTGCTATTTTACACATACTTTTGACCTTAGTTTAAGTGTAGAAAAGACCAAAAACTAACGTGAAACGCCAAAGATATCTTGTTTTTGTGTTTGTGATCGTGCAGGGACGGATATTGCATAAATAGCACAAAAGTCAACCAAAAAGCCTAAAACAAGCACGAGATGTGGAAAAGTGTCTAAAAGCNGAGTAGCATATGGAATAAAATGGAAAACCGGGGCGTTTTCGGGAATAAATGATTTCGTAACTCTTTTGAACGTTTTGCTACTTTTCAAAGTTAGTAAAGAGAGGTGTGAAATTATTTATCCTTAAGGCGTGATGTGATTACATTGCGTGAGGACACGCAATACCTTAGTCTGGGGGATTTTGATATGTGCTATTTTACACATACTTTTGACCTTAGTTTAAGTGTAGAAAAGACCAAAAACTAACGTGAAACGCCAAAGATATCTTGTTTTTGTGTTTGTGATCGTGCAGGGACGGATATTGCATAAATAGCACAAAAGTCAACCAAAAAGCCTAAAACAAGCACGAGATGTGGAAAAGTGTCTAAAAGCCGAGTCAACGATGAAATTTACTTATGAAAAGCCCGTGAAGACGAATTATTTCTCAAAGGCTCAAGAAAGTACAAGAGACGCTTAATCAAAGCTCATTGATGATTATGAAGCTATAACTTTCTAAATCCGAGCAAGTGATCACTTTTACACTATTGAAGATCTTTGGAAAGCTCGTCTACACATCGCCTT
>LBNU01025764.1:0-29430 GCA_014162995.1 Artemisia annua | reverse complement strand
AGTTGAATATCATCTATTTGATATTGTAGTTGATTTCACAGGTGTGTGTTCTATCATATCTCAAGGTGGGTGTTACACTTTGAAGATAATTGTTTGTGCTTTATTGTTGTGACAAAGATTGATGAATCTAACAAGGTGTGTGATTTACAAACTGAAGGTGCTCAATGCTCACATTTGCTATCACTTTAAGGAGTTACGTTGTAGTGCTCAGTGTCTCCATCTAGTTGAGGATTTAATCGCAGAGGTTGCGGTCTACTTATACTTTTTGCTTCTTAGTATGAGTTTGGAGTCACGTGGATAGTGCAAATATAAGACGCAAGTTGGGAAATTCTACTACTTCATCAAATTCGTTATCACTCGTTTTCTTCACAAGTGATCATTACAAGGAGCTTAAGATTTGAAGAATCAATGAGATGAGTTAGACATTGATTTCAGGGGAAGTATTATCATGTGTTTTAATCATTTGATGTTCTGCACTCAGGGGAGTTTCCTTCTTCGTAATCAATTAATCTAATGAACCAAATAACGAGCTTGTTAAAACTTTTAAGAACAAAAACTTCTTCCTGTGTGTGTGTACCAAATAACCTTCTGTGTGTGTAATCCAAAATCAATCAAACATATGTACTTCCCCTTACTGCTTGTAAATCATGCATATAAACCATAAACTCCTTTACGTGTCTCCATAAATCATCGAAACGCAACAGTACTTTGATTAAAAGAGCAAGCAGTACCTTCGAAAAGTTTCAATAATAGCAGTACTTTGAAGCGAGACGCAGCAGTACTTTGAATAAACTTCAAACAGTACTTTGAAAATAATGCAAGCTTGCAACCAATTAATTCCATAGCTTCGATAACCACATCGACCAATTAAACTCCCTTAGCAACAGAAAAGTTTAATCAACATCGCTTGTCGACAAAACTTGTATTTGACATCACAGACGTACTCCACATGCTAGACAGTGACAGATCAGCAGTACGTTGAAACAAAGATTGAGCAGTACTTTGAATAACATACCTTGTGAACAATAGTACTTTGAATAGATACCATTATTCTTGAACAACCAATTGATGAATTCAATCCTTGCCGATCAACATGCAGTACATGACAATCAGAATAAATACTCCAGCTCCACGATCGAACAACAATTAATAATTTAAAGTACGAGGTTTAGATAATGCGTATGCAAATCAAATCACCAATCCACTTGCACTGAATTTAATCCATGTTACTGCCTTGTAATAATAGCCGACCCACTAATAAGGTTTTGACCAATGAAATTGTGTGAATCAACAAACCAAAAGTACGAGGAGAATTTGATTGACCAATATCTGATATCTAGCACCGACCCATGATTAAAATCTTCAACCAATCTAGAGTATTCAATCGGTACGAGGTAAAACAAATTAAATCACTTTTACCATACCTCTCGCAGATAAACGACAAAGTAAATTTAATTATCACCGAGCCATTAAATTAAGCAACAGCAGCAGCAACGTCTAGATTTAAAATCACACCGACAAATTATTGATTTGTACGAGATTACCTTGGACCAATTAATAAAATATGCGAACCAATGTTATCATTGGACCTTGGCAGAAAGCGACAAGTCATATAGATAGCAACCATTATACGCACCACAACAAACATAATTAAAGATTATGAATCGAATTCAATGTTTGTCACCTGATCTTTTTGTCGCAACCGAATTTAATGCTAAACAGTAGTACGAGGTTACCATGTGATCTCCGATTGACAACAACTTTAAATTCGATCTTTCAAAAAAACTTTAAAACACTGATCGAACTTTCTTTAAAGATGCTTCTTTACGAATAAAAACCTTGAATCAATTCCTAGATATCGAGAGCCCCAGGCTCTGATACCACATGTAGGAACCCAGCACTCCTTGATCGTTACGGGCTCCAGGCTGTTAAACCTTTTAATCATCTAGGAATAATAACATTGAATAACATGCAGCGGAATAATAAATAAGAACATCAATGTTATCAACAAGGTTTTTCATTATCATCTCTAACATACAAACATCTACAACCCCAATTCTACTTGATCAAGGTAGAATGACCTTGAGGCTGACTAACCAACTAACTCTAACTAAACCCTAGGCGTTTCCCAGATCCCTACGCCTAGGTTCCCACACACACACACCTTTTAGGTTTACATTGTACGTACTTAATAAAACTAATGACCCTATATCTCTTTATATACTAGAGACATCTAGGGTTTACAAGAGGAATCATAATACAATTAGGAAACTAAATCTTTTAAGTAAATCTTCTAGAATCTTCCAAATTCTCCATCTTTTTGTAGTTTCCCATCTTGTCACTTTAAGCCCTTCATGTTTCATTCTTCTTGTTTTGTATCATCAAATCAATAATAGACCTAACAATCTTCCCCTATTTGATGATGACAAAACAAACACCTTCTTGTACGAACTTCCCTTGACGAAGTAGAAAAGTTGAGATAAAATCTCACCATGAATGAAACAATCTTGTCTTCCCCTTGATTCACTATGTTATGCCACTCCAAGATTTCTTCCCCTTTTTGTTATCAACAAATAGAGAACAAATGTAAACAGTAGAAACTTCCCCTTGAGTGGTGCATGAACATCAAATGATTAAAACACATGATAAAATACTTCCCCTGAAATCAATGTGCTAACCATCTTCATGATTCTTCAAATCTGTAAGCTCCTTGTAATGATCACTTGTGAAGAAAACCGAGTATAACGAATTTGATGAAGTAGTAGAATTTCCCAAACTTGCGTCTTANTAAGCTCCTTGTAATGATCACTTGTGAAGAAAACCGAGTATAACGAATTTGATGGAGAAGTAGAATTTCCCAAACTTGTGTCTTAAATCTTGTACTATCCACGGAACTCCATACTTATACGAAACCATAAATATAAGTAGACCGCAATCCCTTGACAAAATCCTCAACTAATATGAGACACTAAGCATTACAATGTAACTCCTTTAAGTGATAGCCAATGTGTGCATAGAGCATCATAAGAAAAATCACACATTGCTAGATTCATCAAGCTATATGATAAGAACACAAACCTGTGAAACTCAACTACAACATCAAATAAATGATATTCAACCTTCTTCGTAATCAATTAATCCATAAGAACCAAATACGAGCCTTTTAAAACCTTTAAGAACAAAACTTCTTCCTGTGTGTGTGAACCAAATAACCATTCTTTGTGTGTAATCCAAAATCAATCAAACACATCTCGAATCAATCATATGTACTTCCCCTCACTGCTCGTAAATCATGCATATATATTGAACCATAAAGCTCTTTACGTGTCTCCATAAATCATTCAAACACGGCAGTACTTTGAATATAACAGTACTTTGAACAGAACAGTACATTGGAGAGAGCAGTACGTTGAAAACGTGAAGCAGTACTTTCATTAGAACAGTACCTTCATCGAGCAGTACCTTCGAAAACTTTCAATAATAGAAGTACTTTGAAGTATACGAGTAGCAGTACCTTGGAATAATGAAGCAGTACCTTGTATGTGAGAGCAGCACTTTGGAAAAATATAACGAGCAGTGGTTTAATAAACGAGCAGCAGTACTTTGTTTATTGGAGCAGTACTTTGAATATTGCCAATGAGCAGTGCTAAGAAGCAAAACGAATTTTGTAGCAGCAGTATTAAAATACTCGTACTTCCAGTGAATAACCATTGTCAGTCACAACTAGCTCACAATCAATAAAACTTCAGACGCGTCAATTTAATATGCCGACTTAATAATTAGAACAACAGCAACAACAAGTTTCACCAATGAGCCCCAATCAACATGAGGTTATAGACCACAAGGAATATTTATCTTTCTCAGCAAAAGACTACAACTCACGTGACTATAACGAATAATTTAATGCTCCAATGATCTTTGTCGAATTAATGATCAAGATTATGTAGAAAGCGACAGTTATTAATATATCACCACACAAACCTTCGATAGTAGACGACAAACGAATCAATATTATAATATGAAGAATAAGAATTTGTATAACCTTTTTGTCGACATCCACTTGCAAAAGAAAACGACAACTCTTTGATTAATTTCATCAAACTTTGACAAACCCGATAATGATAATTGTACGAGGTACAAATAATTAATTCACAATCAGTGTGAAATTAATTTGAAGATACCATGTGAATGACGACAGAAAAGATTTATAACAGTTACCATGTTATGTCGCCACTCAAAACAATATGATCGATACCCTAAAAAAATAAAAACCGATTAACTTGAATACCTCTTATCAATCATAAAACCTTCTTAAAATCTGATACTGTCGATATAAAAACACCTTGTAAATCCCTAGATATCATGAGCCCCAGGCTCTAATACCAATTGTGGAGTTTAGAATACAATTAGGAAACTAAATATTCTTCTAGAATTTTTCAAATCCTCCATCTTTTTGTAGTTTCCCTTCTTGTCACTTCAAGCCCTTCATGTTTCATTCTTCTTGTTTAGTATCATCAAATCTATAATACCCAACAATTATTGTTGTTGGTTGTTGCTGATTTGATTCCATTAAGTGTTAAGCAACTGTGATTAATCATTGTTTGTGTTTGCTAAGGTTTAAATATGTGATAAGTAGTGTTATAGGTTAGATCAGGGGTGTTTGGATCAGTAGAAATACTTAGGTTAATGTAGTAGTTTCGTGGATTAGTTTGCCTTAGTAGTTAACATAAGATAACATTAGGCCTATTAGTTCATAAAATCAGTAGGCTACTAGTTAAAAGTCAAAATTAGCTTGTAATTCCAACACTGCTTGTAACTTTAGTTATCTGAGGTTGTGGATTGAACTATTTGATGCATTGTTTGATTGTGAAAGTGAAAATTGAGCTTAAACTTGATCACTAAACATATAATAACAGATTCAGTGGGTTAAAGTTCATGTTATTCAAAGTTCATTTGAAATTAAAAAGTCAGAGGTATAATAGTAGTGCAGATAAGAAGTGTGCTCAGGGACCTGTTTGAGCCTTCAATTAGGCTAGCAATTGGATAGTTGTGATATGGCTTTTGGTGGATTTAGATACTCTGTAGTGCTATTGACCTTTTGTCCCCATAATATTCTAGATTCAAGCTTATTAGGACTGCTTAATTAGTGCTTAAAGTAGGGCTTATACATTAGTTTTGCTGAATTTTTATTTGAGTTGCATAAGTTTATTCTAGCTTGTATACTGAGCTTTTCTGCTTTATTTGAGCTTCTCTTAGTGTGATCTAGTGTTTTTCATGGTTCTGAACTTTTTGGATTATGCTTGTGCTTATTTGCTCATTCAAAGTGCTTAACAAAACTGCTAGTTGCATCATTTGAGAATATCTGAGCAAACGCTGGTCTGATTTGAATGATTTTGAGCTTATTTGAGTACTGAGAATCTTTTGTACAAGTTTCATAACTTTTGGGTGTAAGTGCTTATTAATAAGCACTTATACAAACTGCTTATTAGGCCATTTAGCACTTTTCAGCTTATTTTTCTATTTTCTTATTTTTCCTAGATTCCAAATATTATTTTAGGATTCTCATAAAAATTTCATAATCTTTCTCATTCATTTGCTATTTCTTTTAATTTTTAAATATAATTTAGAATTTTAAATCAATTTTTAATTTCAAATTAAATCACAAAAAGACAAAAAAAGTTTCTGATTTTATTTTTAAAATTAGTTTTTAGTTTAGTAAGATTTAAAAAAAATTAAATCTGCAGATTAAATCTTTTATTTCATATATAGTTTAATTTTCTTTAATTAAATAAAAATTTAAAAATAGTTTTTAATTCTTAATAAAAAATAAAAAGTCAAAAATAATAATTTTCTTTTTCTAAAATTTTTCTTTTATTATTTTTTGGTTAGAAAATTTTAAATTGCACCCTTAGGATTAGATTTGCTTAACTTTTACGTTTTTAGTTGTTACGTGACGTTTTATTTTACGTTTCTTAATTCGTTTTTACGTTTTTAGATTACATGTGCCTCAATTATATGCTTAACTTGCTTTCGTGCTTATTTGTGTCTTTATTTTCTTACCTTTAGTATAATTCATCATATTATCACTTTTATCACTTTTCACTGCGCGTTTTGCGAAACGGAAATCGAATTTCCATTCACACCTTCACACGGACTATACGACCTCGTGTTATCCGTATTTCCTTTGGATTATAGGTGATGTTGAATATAAAACATAAAAGAAACATATAAACGCAGCGGAAAACATCACCAACAAGGATCCATAGAGTCATATGATCAATCAAATAAATAACAATAAGGTTATACCTTTATAGCGTGATCGGTAGAAATCAATGGAGAACTTCTTCACATGAACCTACCCTTGAAACCAAATGACCAAAATAGATCATCTCTATGATAGAAACACACTACACGTCACCGATCACCACCCGATGCTAGTCTTGACCTCGTAACAATCGATCTAGCCTTGAACTACACTAGAATAAGGTTAGATGGGATCAAAAACCACAAACCCTAATATGGGTGTGTTTAATTTCGTGGCTCTTGGATAGAGGAAGGGGAGAGAAAATTGGTAATTAGTTTTCTCATTTTAATTAGTCATAATGACCAAATCAAGAGGAGGTTATAAGATCATATGTTACACTTAACCCCTTGAACTATTTCCCTTGTTCCTTTCTCTCCTAGGCTCGCCATGGGGGCCCTAAATGGGCTTGCCCATTGTTGGTCTAATCCAATAAACTAAGTACTAGCTTAGTTATTAGTAGCCCGTTATTGATCCCGAGTTACGTAGTTGTATATATAGTGTAAATACGATAAATACAATATATATAATGGTGTCTCTGTGTATAAGTGTGTGACCCCATAGGCTCACATATGTCTAGCCATATAATTATTTATTATGACACGCGCATACTCCAACAGCTCCCACTTGCGACGTCATAATAATGAAGTACTTATACAAGCAAAGGTTAGCGTCTAGCAATACGCCAATGCCCCTAGAAATATGTGAGAGGATTTTCTTAAACGTCTCATTTAAATGGTTTATATGTCATCCATCCTTTTGTTACAGATACTATGTTGAACACTAGACATGGATCAAAGTCATTCCATTTGTCCAACTATTATGTTTCTCGATCTAGATATTGAACAAGATTACCAAGTGAATTAAGATTCATCTTAATTACATTTGGGTACGGCCATACAAACATCCGTTCAATTCATCGAGGGGCCCAATAGTATCTAACTCCATGACATGTGGAGGAACAAATCCTATTTTGACTGCACGTGTCATTCATGTGTTTCAAATCACTCCTGAAAATGGTTTTTATAACTACCTTATTCAGGACAGCGTTTAACCATATCAAAAAATGAATTTCCACACATGCAAGACCTACTTGCATCTCAAGTTTGAGGATAAGAGACATAACCATTTGCGAGATTCACTATTGACGTCGATCCATGCAGTGAATACTCGATAGTTGGGTCAGTCCAATGTTCATCACAATGAACAACATGTGAGTTTGGTAAATAAATCACCAACACGCTCACATTTGCCTTAATTCGATGATACTCCCGTATCGTCAACTGGCAATGGACAATTTTAGAATAAATAAATTATTCATGGATTAAATATGCAAATATAGAACACAGTAGTATAAATGAAGACGATAATACCTGGTATATCAATTCATTATATAATACGACTGCTTACAGTTCCATTATCCAAATACTAAAAACAGATATGCACAAGACTACATATAGATTGGAATCCGATGTTTCCACCATGATCAATTTTGTTGTACAAGACAACAAGTAGTCATCTGAGTAAACTTTGAGAATACTTTTTTCAAAATTCAAAAATGTTTTGAATGATGATTGTCCTTTTGTATGTGTGCATTCAAGTACAATACGAGTATTGCAACAACACATTCCATAGTGTGTTTCAAGCTAGCAAAACACCTACTTTTGACAGTCATAATAACAGTTTCCCAAACTGTAAAGTATTCTTATTCTTTTAATGTTATAATGCATTAATGCGCTCAATCGAGCACATCTAGTTAGAGGTGTCATTATTCATGATGTCATCCTACTACGACTAGTGTTGAGCATCATCTCCGTTATATTAGCATCAATGAATGAAAACATATCAGAGCCCCTCAAATATCCGTAAATGTTTGAACATATCTTTGGTCCTTGTAGGTCCATTATAATGTTTATTTAACAATTACCTAATGACCTTCACTTAGATATTTCTTGTTATCAACTCATCTTGCATTCATGCAAATGATATAAATAATCCAATACATAATATGACTTACATAATGAATCCTTTAGTTAAACTTAAGGTTTCCATTCATGCATTCAATCTCATCATGTAAGATTGATCATTGAGACTCCCCTCAATGACATGTCATATCGTGTTTAGATTATTAACCGCTTATGTTTACACATGCAACAAGGTTGTATGTTTTATTTTCTAAATTCCTTAAGTGAAACTTCATTCCAGGCTAAGGATTAAAGTCTAGCTTAGATGGAATATTGTTTCTGATATGTTACCGACATATGAGATTTATGAAAATAAGTACAATGCTCCTACTTGCTCTCAGTGTACTCAGGAGTAATCTTATTTAATCAAAATCAAATTAATAATTAACTTAAGATCTTGGCTCCTATAGATGCATGATCTAATCCACACTTGGATTCTTATATCTTGTATACATAACAAAGATTATATGGATTCATAACCCTTTTGATTACTCATCGTCCTCGCAAAGGTAATCAACAAGAAAGGTGTTTTGATATCCTATTGTCATATTTCATTTATGTGAAATCAGGTATGACAATTTTAATCATCTTTATACATTTAATGTTTGTAGGTAGGAAGATTTAATCATAGTCAATTTCTTGAGTACGAGTAAACTCCTTTTACTACGCATGCATTAAATGTGTGTACAAGTTTGTCCTTTTGAGTATTCTTATCAAGAAACTCATTCTTAACCTCACAGTCTAACTGATTTGGTAAGAGATCAATCAATCTCCATGAGTGATTGTCTTCTAAGGACTGCATCTTAACATTCATAGTTTTGAGCTATTCATCAGATTCAAGATCTGATAATCCATCTCAGTAGTTAGCAGGGTCACTATGATCCTCCAACTTATATCCCTTAGCATTGATATAAAAATATATCATTCATGTGTAAGCGGTATCCTTTCGGATCTATGAATGAGAGATATCAACCTATGGTTTAACATATGCATGTTCAACCTTAGTATGACATTAGCAAGTGTACTCAGAAGGTTGTGTATTTAGCTCTTGAATAACTTCAAGATCTAAAGGTGCTCCCACTTGCTTTTGTAAGTAGAGACTGATCTCTAGATACTCAGCATCTTGAGTAACAATAAATTGTTTTCAATTGGGACATCCTTAATACATCGTTAGTTCTTGACTCTAGTTTGTTAATTACTTACTCTTAGGTATTTAACAAATTCAGAACTTCAATCAAGACATAATGGGATTCATCCCATGCCATAATCCAATGGTGTCTTAAATTCCTTCTGGGTTGGAACGATATTGAGTGTACACTTGGCACATTCAATTTTCTAACCTTGATAGGTTTTGGAGGTAAAACAGTTTAAGTCATCAAAATCAAACAATATCAAAAGAGTTTGATTTTTCCATGATGGACATACCATAAAGTTGTGGTATTCCACGTGGATTGATGTTGTGAGACTATCCCACAACTCATTGGATGAACTTATACTCTTTGGCTTACTATCTGCCAACCAAGTCATACCAGATGGCATCAATAGTATTTTTAGCCTCCTGCATACTTTATATTATAAGTCTTTGACCAAGTCAATGACTTCATGTGCATGTTTTGACTAGAAAACATAAACATTAAATATTTTATTATACGTCGTAAGTGTACATGTCTTAACAAGAAGACATAACAAGTCAACGTCTTACATTTCAAGTTAATTTCATACTTCATGATTATGAATTTACAAGAAAACATAATCATATTTACTAAACAATTCAGTGAATATGTCGAAGTAGCTTTTCATGTTATCTTGACATTTGTTCTAATTAGGGCAACATACATTTTATGTGTATAAGTCCTAATAGACTCTTAGTTTTCTTACCTTGCAGTCAAGAAAAACCGTTAGTCATATTGTTATATGTTGTACCTTGCACACAATTAAGATTTCTCCCACTTGTGCATGGCACAACATCATGCAAGTAAATATGACAGTGTCACAGATAACATATGATTTTAGTCAAAATCAAAATATAGATGTGTAGAACTTTTATCTCTTTTATAATGAATCATGTATAACAATTTTATTGATAACATTTCAGGAAGCAACACCAGGAACGCGACAAGTTATCTTATAAAATTTTATGCAATGGTTCTCATAAAAACTATGATGCTTCACATGTGGAAAGTAATGTATTATTTCAAGACAATCTAGAAATAAGATGGGCAACTTGTAAGTTAATAGAGCTTACAGCTCCCACCGGATTAGAGAACATTACATGTATTTCGTCACCAGTAATACAATCACGTAGCTTCCACTGGATTAGATAACATTATAAGTGTTACGTCACCAGTGGAGAGTGAGTGGCGATTGGATACTTTCCTTCTTTCATTGAATATCTACACATTATTGCTAATGTGAGTCACTTTGACTAGTAAACATGTACTTAGGTATTCAAAGAAGTGCATCAAGTTCTAACATATTGATGATGGCCTAGCCATCATTTCTACTTTAACTTGAAAATAGGTATGCATTTCCTCCATATTTGGTCTCCTTTACAACAAAGGTGTGTAGAACCTTAGTAGGTTTGTTGGGTTAAGACAAATTGCTAGGAAATCATGCTAGTAATTGCCTTTACCACTTTGTGGTTCATTGATATTTCCATCTTCTAATTAAAACTCATATTATTTTGGTAGCTATAGAAAACATGTTCTCTAGTTACCCAAATATAATATATTTCTTCAAGGTTTCAAAACCGGAACTAGGGTTATAAAACAAACTTGAAAGGATAAGATGTGCAACCATACTTAACCGTTTTGACTTTTACAAGACATTACGATTTCTACAGTATGTGCTCATTGAGTTTAATTATAATTAAGACAATTCAAATATTCTTATTATGGCTTTTCCTCATAAAGAAAAAGGATAGGAATAAGTCTCTTTCTTACAAGGGAAGAACGACTTAGTTCGTCCTTTTAACAAGAAAAGAACAAACTTTGTTTACGGTTTGTGTTTCATTAATTCATTAATTGAATTTTGCAAAGTTCATTTTTAGTATTTTCGATAATTATCCTTTTGTAAATTGATTACCCCATGTTTTTATTTAAAACAATAATTTACGAAAAGGCTAAGATCCACATTGTGCTTCTACTATCACATCAGTTGATCTGCTAGCAATAGTAGATTCAATTGGTAGGCGACGATCACCAATTGTATTACATGTACAACTCTTAGATCCTTATGGGACTCATGGCATCTAGTGTCAAACAACTAGTGTCATGTAGGCATGTTTAGTCCCATCTTTGCCTCGGGTCAAGGTCTGACCGCTTAACTCGATTAAGTCATCCAATTTGAGAACGTGTGAGAATATATCTAGGTCTCACGCATAGAGAATAGTCACCTCGTGTTACAATTAAACCTAGGTCCCACGCATAGGCAAAAGGTAAGTGCAAGTGTTCTCATAATTGGACGGCATGACTTAAATTTTGACGGGTAAAAGTATTTGATGTGGATCAAAAAGGTGTACGAAAGAAGCATGCATTCATTCTTCGTAGCACAAGTTAAAAACTTTTCTTAACATAAGTATAATCATTGTTTTAATTTATGTGTGTCGAGTTGTCCATTTTCATGACTAATATACATCCTAAGTTGATATTAAGTTTGGACAATACATAAATAGAATAACATCCATAACAAATTTAAGTGTTATTTAAAACAATGATTTTTAGTTTCAAAAACTTAGTAAAAGTAAATCATGAGACTTAGTTTTGAAATGGTTTGTGTTTGATTTTAATGTTTTTAGAAAAAACAATTTTCAATTTTACATATGATCACAAGATATATAAAATTCACAACCACACAACCACAATATGCAAAGCCTCAACCGATAAAAAAAACTTATGCTTGGTCTCGTGAGCCATCACGAGAACCAAGAGTCAATTAGGGACAAACCACATAACCACACGGAGGGCTCCCACTTGCTCCAAGACAATCAAGAGCAAGTGAAAACCCCATGATGCACATGAAATCATGAATCTGCCAGCCCAGAATTTCTGTGTTGTGAGGCCCATTCGGCCTAGAAGGATTCCTCTTCGGGCTTAGCACCAAACTAAAAAGTTGTAGGCCCATGTCTTGTGTACCTGCAAAAAAAGTTGAGCCTCTAACTCCTTACCAATCACCGGGAAAAGCAAAAATACTGCAGCTTGTTCCAGCAGCTACTTTCAGCAAAAATGTCTTTAACTCTTTCGCCTTTCGCCACCAAGCAACTATTACATGAAATTGAAAGTAAAATACAACTAATCTACTTTCTAACTACTGTAAAAGTGCCCAAAAAATGGCTAAAACCATAAGGAAGATCATTACTTAAGTGCCGAAACAATAGCAAAAACCCCAAAACAAGAAATTAAAGCAACATTCACAACAATCCATGTCACAAGTGGTCTAGGTTTTCATCGGCTTTGCATATACACACAATTATACCATAAAATTATGTACAAAACAAGGTGTTGGCTAACTCCATGTACAAACATACATGTATTCGCCATGGAGACAAAATAAATAACAAGAAATAAATAGTTAGCCAACAAAAACGAAGAAATAATTAACAAGAATTAAAACCCCGATTGGTACACGTGTGAATTGGCCTTAGGTTCATAACCCACTGATATTAGGACATTCTTAACATCATTTTGCCACATAAAATGAAGCCTTAGGAGCTGATTTGAAATCGTTTCATAAATCGATCAAAAAACACGCTTTTTAGGTCATTTTACACGTACCGGACAAGTATACCAATCAACATATGCATAACAAATGACCATGGGACCAAAAAGTGCAGATCATAAGACCCCTAAAGGGTGGTCTCATATGCAAAATTAGCCCCGGGGGCTGATTTAAAAAAAACACCCTTTGATTCCATCTAAAAAACACGTTTTTAGCCATTTTTACGCATACAAGATGATCATATGACATCATATGATGGCTCGTGATACCACTATAGGTGATGTTGAATATATAAACATAAAAGAAACATATAAACGCAGCGGAAAACATCACCAACAAGGATCCATAGAGTCATATGATCAATCAAATAAATAACAATAAGGTTATACCTTTGTAGCGTGATTGGTAGAAATCAATGGAGACCTTCTTCACATGAACCTACCCTTGAAACCAAATGACCAAAATAGATCATCTCTATGATAGAAACACACTACACGTCACCGATCACCACCCGATGCTAGTCTTGACCTCGTAACAATCGATCTAGCCTTGAACTACACTAGAATAAGGTTAGATGGGATCAAAAACCACAAACCCTAATATGGGTGTGTTTAATTTCGTGGCTCTTGGATAGAGGAAGGGGAGAGAAAATTGGTAATTAGTTTTCTCATTTTAATTAGTCATAATGACCAAATCAAGAGGAGGTTATAAGATCATATGTTACACTTAACCCCTTGAACTATTTCCCTTGTTCCTTTCTCTCCTAGGCTCGCCATGGGGGCCCTAAATGGGCTTGCCCATTGTTGGTCTAATCCAATAAACTAAGTACTAGCTTAGTTATTAGTAGCCCGTTATTGATCCCGAGTTACGTAGTCGTATATATAGTGTAAATACGATAAATACAATATATATAATGGTGTCTCTGTGTATAAGTGTGTGACCCCATAGGCTCACATATGTCTAGCCATATAATTATTTATTATGACACGCACATACTCCAACATGGATTTCCTTGGAGAATATATATACCATATAATATATATATATTGATTTTTAATGAATCAAATTTTGGCGCCGCTGCCGGAGAAGGTTTTGAAGTGAATTTTGGTTTTCGTTTTTAAAATCGTGTTTTGAAAAACCTTCCTCTTATTATTTTCTTAAATAAAAAGTAAAAATCAAAAATATTAAACACTTTTCCTAAAGTGTTTGCAAAAATACCAAAAATATAATAAAGATCCTCACTCTCCCTCTTGAGAGTGTTGTAAACCAAATAAATTCGAACGCAAAAAGAGAACGTGTAATTAATCGATATCCGATTACTTTAATTCTACAACCGAATAACCTGGGAATACGAAAGTCTTGACATTAAATTGCATACTGAAGAGTGATCCATTCTTCTCTTCAGCCTCGCTGCGCGTAGATTTAAAGGAAATGATTTCGGTTGACGAATCGATCACAAAAACATTGTGATATAAAAACAAAAGAAAAAAAAATATTGTGTTTTTAAGTTTTCTTTTATATAAAAACCCAAAAATATTTTGATTTCAATTTTTGTTCAAAAATTTTAAAAACCAAAAGGATTTTCCTTTTTCAAATTGATTTTTGATTTTCTTTTTAAATTTTGTTTTCGTTGGTGTATGAACACCCGATCTTCGTCACATAACCTACTTTCACCACTTTCAAATCCCGAGAGGATTATACGACACACACACCGTGTTAATTTCCCAAACGTTGGTGAAATGAACAACAACAATCACAATGAGGACCCTCCGGCGGGAGCTGAACCTCCTCCCGATCTCCGCACGATGGAGGAGTTATGTCAACCGACTATGTTCGGACGTGGTGGTCCGATTGCCCCCGTCAATATCGAAGCGGCGGATTTTGGACTTAAACATCACATGATTCAACAAGTCCAAAACTTTTGCCAATTTCATGGTTTACCGGGTGATGATGCAAACAAACATCTTGATAAATTTTTAACAATCACCCAAAGTATGAAACAAAACGGTGTCACCGATGATGTCCTTCGCCTTTATCTCTTCCCTTATTCATTGACCCATCATGCCACCGCTTGGTTTGATCGACTTCCAAAGAATTCTATTCATACGTTCAATGAAATGGTTTCGAAATTCTTGGCAAAATACTTTCCACCATCGATGGTGACGAAGCTAAGAAACGACATAAGCAATTTCCGACAACTTCCCGATGAGTCCTTATTCGAGGCATGGGAACGTTATAAGCTTTCGATTGATCGATGTCCGAATCACAATATATTGCTCGTCACGATAATGGTTTAACTTTACGACATCGTGATACGATCAATGCTGCTGCGGATGGTACTTTTATGAAAAGACGCCCCGAAGAGTTCTACGATCTAATCGAGAACATGACCGCCCATCACAATTATTGGGATTCCTCAGCCGAGAGGGGCGAGTCGACGAGAACTACCACGTCTTCCAATGCAGAAATAGCGGCTCTTAACAAAAAGTTCGATGATGTTGTCCGTCTTTTGCAAACAAATCAAAATCTAAACAACAATCGTCAATTCAATGCGATTAACCAAAGTTGTGAAACGTGTGGTGGTCCACATCCGTATTATGAGTGCCCAGCCTCCGGTGGCTATGCTTATGAGAACGTTTATGCTACAAATATGGGAGGTAACAGTTACCAACCACAAGGAGATCATAATCTTCTTAGCTATCGTTCCAACAATTATCTTGGACCACCCGGTTTTAATAACCTAAATCAAGTTAACAATGTGCAAAACCATAACAATCAATTCAATCAAAATCAAAATCGAGTTAACAATGGAAATCAAAATCATGGGAATTTTCATAATCAGAATCAAGGTTTTCATCAAAACAACCGAGGACAAAATTTCAATAATTAAAATCAAGCTTTGAATCAAAACCAAACGTCCTCGGATGAGTTTTTCAAACAATTCATAAAAAAATCAAGAGGAAATGAATAAGTTGATGATTAGTCAAATGGTCGAAATCAAGAAGTCTTTAAATGATCGACCCTCGGGCTCGGGTACTCTTCCAAGCAATACGATCGCTAACCCGAGGGGCGATGCTAAGGCGATCACGACACGAAGTGGTGTTTCATATGATGGACCTACGGCTCCGACTACCTCGTCTTCTTCTTCTCCTCCTAAGGTAGTCGACCGTGAAACCGAGGCGACAACGGATACGGAACTTCCTACTAATAACGGAAGAACCAAAAACATCCAACCTCCAGTTGTCCAACCGTCTAAAGAAAAAGAAAATGTGTCTAAAGGAAAGGAAAAAGTCAATTTTGAACAAGAAAATACCGTAAAGACCAAACTTCCTTATCCTTCTCGTCTAAACGATCAAAAGCTCCGCGAGAAAACAAACCACCAAATGGAAAAGTTCTTTCAAATTTTTCAAGATCTTTGCTTTGATTTAAGTCTTGCGGATGCTATTGTTTTAATGCCGAAATTTGCGTCGATGATAAAAAATTTGTCGAATAATAAAGAAAAATTGTTTGATATGGCAAAAACTCCTTTGAATGAAAATCGTTCGGCGGTTCTCCTTAAGAAGCTTCCCGAAAAGCTTGGAGATCCCGGCAAGTTCTTAATTCCGTGTAATTTACCGGGGATGGTTCAACGCTTCGCCTTAGCCAATTTGGGTGCTAGCATTAACCTTATGCCAAAGTCTATGTGGAAGAAATTGTCACTTCCGGATCCTACTCCCACATGCATGAACCTCGAACTCGCCGATCGATCTACTTCTCATCCTATTGGAATCGCCGAGAATGTCATCGTCAATGTGGGAAAGTTTCATTTTCCCGCCGATTTTGTAATCGTTGATTTTGATTCCGATCCAAGGGTTCCTCTCATTCTCGGAAGAGGTTTCCTAAGGACGGGTCGTGCTTTGATTGATGTTTACGATGAGGATATTACTTTGCGAAATGGTAACGAAGCCGTCACGTTTAACTTGGACCAAACGTCGAGATACTCCTCCACCGATGATTACATGTCCGTAAATCGAATTGATCTTATTGATGAAGTTTCGGAGGAGTATTCTCAAGAACTTCTCGTTTTTTCTTATGATGTTTCGAGTGGCAATCCCACTCCTTCTTCTCAACCTATTGTTGCCGACTCTTCCCCTTCCCTCACTCCATTTGAGGGAAGTGATTTCATCTTGGAAGAGATCGAGGCTTATCTTTCAAATGATTCAATTTCACCGGAAGTTGATGACACCGTCTTTGATCCGGAGGGGGATATTCGTTTGCTTGAAAAATTATTGAATGAAGATCCGTCACTTTCTCCCCCTCCGATGAATTTTAGAATTGAAGAAGTTAAAGAAATCAAAACGTCTAATCCTCCGGAGCTCGAGCTCAAGGATTTACCTCCTCATCTCGAATACGCTTTTCTTGAAGATACCGACAAGTATCCCTTCATCATTTCTAAAGACCTAAAAGATGAGGAGAAGACCCGTCTAATTGATGTTCTTAAGAAACACAAGAGTGCCATCGCTTGGCAAATTTCCGACATTAAGGGCATAGACCCTCGTTTTTGCACTCATAAGATATTGCTCGAAGATAACTACAAGGCCTCCGTTCAACAACAACGACGGGTTAACCCAAAAATCTATGAAGTTATTAAGAAGGAAGTTCTCAAACTCCTCGACGCCGGGATGATTTACCCCATTTCCGATAGCCCGTGGGTTAACCCGGTCCATTGTGTTCCTAAGAAAGGCGGAATGACCGTCGTCGCTAATGAGAATAACGAGTTAATTCCCACACGCCTCATCACCGGATGGAGAGTATGTATCGACTACCGCAAACTTAATGATGCTACCCGTAAAGACCATTTCCCGCTTCATTTTATGGATCAAATGCTCGAACGTCTAGCGGGAAATGAGTTCTATTGTTTTATTGATGGTTTTCCGGCTACTTTCAAATACCTATTGACCCGTTAGACCAAGAAAAGACCACCTTCACTTGCCCTTATGCGACGTTTGCTTATCGACGTATGCCTTTTAGCTTATGCAATGCTTTGGGCACGTTCCAAAGGTTCATGATGGCTATATTTCACGATATGATCGAGAAAACAATGGAGGTCTTTATGGACGATTTTTCGGTTTATGGAAACTCATTTACGACGTGCCTTTCCCATTTGGAGAAAATGCTAAAACGGTGTGAAGACACCAACTTGGTTCTTAATTGGGAAAAATGCCATTTCAAGGTTAAAGAGGGCATTGTCCTTGGCCATAAGATTTCGAAAGCCGGGATTGAGGTCGATAGAGCTAAAGTCGATGTGATCGCAAAGCTACCTCATCCCACGACCGTCAAGGGAATCCGAAGTTTCCTCGGTCATGCCGGCTTTTATCTTCTTAAATGAGTGCGTCGATGCATTTAATATTCTTAAGAAGAAGTTAACGGAGGCTCCGATCTTAGTTGCCCCCGATTGGGACTTGCCTTTTGAGCTTATGTGCGATGCTAGCGATTATGCTATCAGGGCGGTCTTGGGGCAACGAAAGAACAAGTATTTTCAACCGATACACTATGCAAGTAAGACGATGAATGAAGCTCAATCTCATTATACGACTACGGAGAAAGAGATGTTAGCTGTCATTTAGGCCTTTGAAAAGTTTAGACCTTACCTTCTTTTGAAAAAGTGCATAGTGTATACGGATCATTCGCCCTTAAAATACCTTATGACTAAACAAGATGCTAAACCAAGATTAATGCGGTGGGTTCTCCTTCTTCAAGAATTCAATTTCAAAATTCGAGATAAGAAAGGAGCGGAGAACCTAGCCGCCGACCATTTGTCTAAACTTGAAAATCCCCATCAAAGTGTTCTTGAGAAAAAGGATATTAATGAGTCATTTCCTCTCGAGACACTTGGGAGTTTATCTCATGTCCCAAGTACCCCATGGTTCGCCGACTTTGCGAATTACCATGCGGGGAATTTCATAAGGAAAGGGATGTCGTCCCAACAAAAAAAGAAATTCTTTAAGGACGTTAAGCATTATTATTGGTACGACCCCTACTTGTTTAAGATATGTGTGGACCAAGTTATTAGGCGGTGCGTTCACGGCAAGGAAACCGAGGACATACTTAAGGCATGCCACAATGGACCCACGGGGGGACATCATGGTGCCAATTACACCGCCAAGAAAGTTTTTGATTCCGGATTCTATTGGCCGACGATATACCGTGATGCACAAGACATGGTGAAGTATTGTGACTCGTGCCAATGACAAGGAAAAATTTCACAACGAGATGAGATGCCGCAAAATGCGATTCAAGTTTGTGAAATCTTTGACGTTTGGGGCATTGACTTTATGGGACCATTCCCGTCTTCTCGAAGGAATAAGTATATACTCGTGGCCGTCGATTACTTGTCAAAATGGGTTGAAGCAAAGGCACTCCCCACCAATGACGCCCGAGTTGTGGTTAAATTTTTGAAGAGTCTATTTTCCCGATTTGTAACTCCTCGTGCTATTATAAGTGATCGTGGTACCCATTTTTGTAACGATCAATTTGCCAAAGTTATGCTTAAGTATGGAGTTACCCACCATCTTTCTACCACGTATCACCCGCAAACGAGCGGTCACGTTGAGGTTTCCAATCGTGGCTTAAAACATATATTAGAGAGGACTGTAAATGATAATCGTGCCTCATGGGCCGATAAGTTAGATGATGCTTTATGGGCTTTCCGCACCGCTTACAAAACCCCCATCGGGTGTACTCCTTATAAGTTGATGTATGGAAAGGCTTGTCACTTGCCCATTGAATTAGAGCACAAGGCCTACTGGCCTTAAAACATGCTAATTTTGACCTAANCGTATCACCCGCAAACGAGCGGTCACGTTGAGGTTTCCAATCGTGGCTTAAAACATATATTAGAGAGGACTGTAAATGATAATCGTGCCTCATGGGCCGATAAGTTAGATGATGCTTTATGGGCTTTCCGCACCGCTTACAAAACCCCCATCGGGTGTACTCCTTATAAGTTGATGTATGGAAAGGCTTGTCACTTGCCCATTGAATTAGAGCACAAGGCCTACTGGCCTTAAAACATGCTAATTTTGACCTAAAAACCGCGGGTGATCACCGAAAAGTTCAATTGAATGAATTGACCGAACTTCGTGATCAAGCCTACGAGAATTCTTTGATCTATAAAGAAAAAACGAAGAGGATTCATGATGCTAAGATCAAAAACCGCGTTTTCAACGTTGGTGATCGAGTCCTTCTTTTCAATTCTCGATTGAAGATTTTCTCGGGCAAACTCAAAACCCGTTGGTTAGGACCGTTTACCGTCACCCAACTTTTTCCTTATTGCACCGTCGAGTTAGCTCAACCCGATGGTCCCAACTTTAAGGTGAACGGTCATCGTCTCAAACATTACTTCGGAGGGAATATACCACCCATGGTTGTCTCGGATCTCCAAACTTTCCCCAAGGACAATTGAATTCAGGGATCGAGTCAAGCTACGTGACTCGGTAATCAAAAACAAAGCACTTCGTGGGAGGCAACCCATGTTTATCCTATCTATCTTTATTTTCTAATAAATGATGTGAGGAGGGGCGACCTCTTCCATTTCTCGTGTTTTCGTGGTTGTTTGTGTATGTTCAGGATTTACTCCGATTTATGAAGACTCTCGTACTCGTTTTTTGTCTTTCTTCTCCACTCGAGTCTCATTCATCGTTGCTTCTACGGGAAATCCACAAAATATCCTAATCTTATCGACTAACNAATGATGTGAGGAGGGGCGACCTCTTCCATTTCTCGTGTTTTCGTGGTTGTTTGTGTATGTTCAGGATTTACTCCGATTTATGAAGACTCTCGTACTCGTTTTTTGTCTTTCTTCTCCACTCGAGTCTCATTCATCGTTGCTTCTACGGGAAATCCACAAAATATCCTAATCTTATCGACTAACGTTTATCTATTTGGCATAATTAATAAACGGCCTTAGATTTTCGTAGGATTACCCTTACCTTTGAAACATTGAGGACAATGTTTATCTTTAGTCTGGGGGAGGGGGTGAATCTTCGATTTGATTTGACCTTGCACTTTCTCTTAAACCGTTTGCTCTTGCAACCCCGTTTTTCCTCAAAAATTGAAAAAATTTAAAAATTTGAAAAATTTATGAAGAAAAAGTTGTGAAAAAAACACAAAAAAATGTGAAAAATTGAAAAGATTGTTCAAAAATATAATAAGTTTTGACACCATGTTTGACTTTCCTGCTGGTGAGAGTAAGAATAAAAATTTTGACTTGATCCGGGCGTGTTGAGCCCTTGCTTGTCCCCTTAACCAATATAATCTTAATATTTGATTATCGGCTAAGCATTTGCCGGATCTCATTATTTGAGATTTTAAATTTGCGAAGAACGCGAAATGATAGAGTTTATTTAAAAGTTAGATGCTAAGCATGGAGTAGTTGGTTCTCTTTAGAGCTCATCGAAGGTACTTGTGGCTTTTTGCTCCCACAAAATTGTTTCACCCCATATTATGTGCTAAATAATTAAAGATATTAGGTTTTGCCGATGACCAGTTCTTGGTCTTCTTAAAAGAATCCTTGCTTTGAAAATTGGGTACACATCAAGGTCCCGTAATAATACGTATAATAATAAGTGCTAAAATTGAGATCGGACCTTAGATCCTTACTTCTAAAGGCATTAAGGTTTAGGACTTCAACCGTTAAGGTCCGGAGTCTAAAAGTTACTAAAGCGAAAAAGTTATGAGTGTGTTAAAAAAAATAAATAATAAATAAAAAAATTTGAGATGTATGAATAAGAGCTTAAGTTATTAGACAAGTTGGTGGCGCGTGAGGTGCATGTGGATGATCCTAGATCGGGCACATGAGGTGCACGTGAAAGTACGCCTCAACTAATGTCTATGAGTTATATGTTATCGTTGTATAATAACCGGTGGTTATTTATTTAAGTTAATGCGGATTTAGCGGTAGTCTCGTAAATATTTGGAATCGAATTCCCGCTAATTCCGGTACTATTCTCTATGAGGTGTCAAAAGCCTGGTCACCTAAAACCGTCTGGTTTGGGATGTGCCGAGAAGAAAGCCGCAACATGGAAAAGGCTCTTTCGAACCTTATATTTCGAGGTAGCCGTGGAGTTAGTGTTGGCTTAAGTAGGTAGCAACCCTAATAATAATAATAAGAATATAATAAAAACCTTGATGTGGACCTCATTTTCAAAGCAACGACTCTTGAGAGAAGAACATTAACTACTTAGCGTCTTAATTTGGTATCTTTATCGGACTAATAATTATGAAAACGAGATGTTTATGAAGAAATTCATTTCTCTCACAAAAATAAAATAAATAGATACCATCAACTAAGAAAATGGGAATAAGAGGTTAATACACAAGTAACTTCCATGTGATCTCGTTTTTACGCTTAGTTTGGGGACTTGTGATAAATCAGGGACGACGAATTTTATCCATATGGTCACTTCTCCATGAGTCGTGTTCTTACTCTATGACCCTAAACGTTATTGCAAAATGATGAAAGTCAACATACCGTCACAAGTAAAAATGGAAAAATACAAAAATAGTAGTATAAAGTAGTATAAAGAAATAAAATGGAAAATCGGGGCGTTTTTGGGAATAAATGATTTCATAATCTCTTTTGAACATTTTGCTACTTTCCAAAGTTAGTAAAAAGGGATATGAAATTATTTATCTCAAAATCGTGATTTGATCACATTGCGTGAGGACACGGCAATATCTTAGTCTGGGGGATTTTGGTATGTGTTAAAACATACACCTTTATTTGACCTAAAACACGACCAAAACGACCAAAAACTAATCATAAATGCCAAATATCATATTTTTTGCGTTTGTGATCGTGCAGGTACGGATATTTCAAATATGGACAAAAATCAAAGAAAACTGACAAAAACGAGCACGAGAATGGAAAGTGTCATAAGCCGAAGCCGGGGAAGTCAAATAGTCAAAGGAAAAGCTCAAATTATCAAATTCAACCTTGGAGATTTATAAAGTTGCAAAATTGGCCCTTGGAAGAAGTTTGAAGAATTTTCAGAATTAGTCCCTCATCTTTCAGCAGTTGTCAACTTTGGTCCCTTGAAGAAATAACATCAAAGGTCCCTAAAGTTTCAAAGAATGACAAAGATAGCCCTTGGATTATATTTTAGATGATTGGCAGAAGTGGTCCCTATATTTTCAGAATCTACACAATTGGTCCTTGGAACTTTTGCTAAATCTATTTACAACCGGATCCACTAAACTACTTAACCCATAAACCCAAAATCCTTTAATAAATTCCCAAGCCCACTACAAATCCCTTAACCTCAATAAGCCCAACAATCCCACAACCCGGCCTGCCACCTTTAAAACCGGTCAACTCACTAACCCCGGTCAAACAAATTATTTATTACCCTTTGAAAAATACCCGCGCCCCAAATATTTACCCAAACCCAGATTCTACTGTTCATCCAAGAACCCTAGTTTTACCCTGACAAAATTAACCGAGATTAAGGGCATATTCGTACAATTCCTTCACTTCTAGAAGTTTCTGACATGGCAGGGAATGCCAGAGTGGCAATCCGTGTGGGTGTGCGTGCCAATGATTGGGTAATCATTTAATCCAACAGCTGATATGAATGGATTGGAGGCCAAGCTTGATCCAAGGGCAGATATAGACTCAAAGTAACACAAAAATCACCTGGATCAGTGACGTGAAAGGCTAGAAGCATCCTCAACTTCACCCCTTCATTCCTATATATACCCCTCCCTCATAAGCTCAAAGTGTGTAATTTTTAGTAGCTAAACTCCGTTATTTTGTTTTCTCGGTTTCTCAAGTATTGTAACTCAGCTTTATTAATGAAATTCTAGTTTTCTTTTTATTAAAGTTTCTCAAGTTTACTTATAATTTCTATTTAGCTTATTCATAGTTTAAATTTAGATTGTTTACTGTTTCATTCATACTTAGTAATCATTCTTAATCATTTAATAGATAATAGTTATTGTTTTTTTTATATAATATCAAAAACATAAATAAAAATCAGAAAAATCAAAACAAAAAAAATTGTTTAAAGTTACTTTTATTAGTTCAAATAAGTGGTTTATAAGTGTTAGTATATTAGATAAATGTTTTAAACCGTTTAGAAATCATTTTACCAAAAATACAAAAAAAGGTCAACATAAATCAAACTGTGGCTTCAATCTGATTCAGAGGTGGTTTAAGGTTGTTCAGTGTTGTTGTTTGTGGTTCCAGAGGTGGTTATAGCCTATCCAAAGATAGGCTACTTGGAGTATACCCCTACCTAGTAGGGCTCGTGGTTTTTAGTAAGTTCCATTTACATTTTTTAGCACTTTAATAATTAAGTAGTATAATCTGTTAGTTGTAGTATTTTACTATTAAATTGCTTTTGTTTGATGCTATTCAGTACTTGTTTGTGAGATTTGAGTTTGGTTAATGAAATTTGGTGTTCTGTGTTACATTTGAAATTCACTGCTTAAATACTATTTGATCTGTGATTTTGAGATTAAGTGAATTATTGTTGTTGTTTGTTGCTGATTTGATTCCATTAAGTGTTAAGTAACTGTGATTAATCATTGTTTGTGTTTGTTAAGGTTTAAATCTGTGATAAGTAGTGTTATAGGTTAGATTAGGGGTGTTTGATTCAGTAGAAATACTTAGGTTAGTGTAGTAGTTTGGTGGATTAGTTTGCCTCAGTAGTTAACATAAGATAACATTAGGCCTATTAGTTCATAAAATCAGTAGGCTACTAGTTAAAAGTCAAAATTAGCTTGTAATTCCAACACTGCTTGTAACTTTAGTTATCTGAGGTTGTGGATTGAACTATTTGATGCATTGTTTGATTGTGAAAGTGAAAATTGAGCTTAAACTTGATCACTAAACATATAATAACAGATTCAGTGGGTTAAAGTTCATGTTATTCAAAGTTCATTTGAAATTAAAAAGTCAGAGGTATAATAGTAGTGGAGATAAGAAGTGTGCTCAGGGACCTGTTTGAGCCTTCAATTAGGCTAGCAATTGGATAGTTGTGATAGGGCTTTTGGTGGATTTAGATACTCAGTAGCGCTATTGACCTTTTGCCCCCATAATATTCTAGATTCAAGCTTATTAGGACTGCTTAATTAGTGCTTAAAGTAGGGCTCATACATTAGTTTTGCTGGATTTTTATTTGAGTTGCATAAGTTTATTCTAGCTTGTATACTGAGCTTGTTTGCTTTATTTGAGCTTCTCTTAGTGTGATTTAGTGTTTTTCATGGTTCTGAGCTTTTTGGCTTATGCTTGTGCTTATTTGCTCATTCAAAGTGCTTAACAAAATTGCTAGTTGCATCATTTGAGAATATCTGAGCAAACACTGGTCTGATTTGAATGATTTTGAGCTTATTTGAGTACTGAGAATCTTTTGTGCAAGTTTCATAAGTTTTGGGTGTAAGTGCTTATTAATAAGCACTTATACAAACTGCTTATTAGGCCATTTAGCACTTTTCAGCTTATTTTTCTATTTTTATTATTTTTCCAAGATTCCAAATATTATTTCAGGATTCTCATAAAAATTTCATAATTTTTCTCATTCATTTGCTATTTCTTTTAATTTTTAAATATAATTTAGAATTTTAAATCAATTTTTAATTTCAAATTAAATCACAAAAAGACAAAAATAGTTTCTGATTTTATTTTTAAAATTAGTTTTTAGTTTAGTAAGATTAAAAAAAATTAAATTTGTAGATTAAATCTTTTATTTCATAAATATTTTAATTTTCTTTAATTAAATAAAAATTCAAAAATAGTTTTTAATTCTTAATAAAAAATAAAAAGTCAAAAATAATAATTTTCTTTTTCTAAAATTTTTCTTTTATTATTTTTAGGTTAGAAAAATTTAAATTGCACCCTTAGGATTAGATTTGCTTAACTTTTACGTTTTTAGTTGTTACGTGACGTTTTATTTTACGTTTCTTAATTTGTTTTTATGTTTTTAGAATACGTGTGCCTCAATTACGTGCTTTACTTGCTTCCATGCTTATTTGTGTCTTTATTTGCTTACTTTTAATATAATTCATCATATTATCACTTTTATTACTTTTCACTACGCGTTTTGCGAAACGGAAATCGAATTTCTATTCACACATTCACATGGACTATACGACCTCGGGTTATCCGTATTTCCTTCGGATTTTCTTGGAGAATATATATACCATATAATATATACTGATTTTTAATGAATCAGTTCCATTTGAGATAGGAAACACATAAACAAACATTCATTCTTGCCTTCATGATTCTTGGAGTCATAGATTTCACTGATAAAGCCATGAATGTCAGTCATTTGTGTTTGTATTCTAGTCTTGACTCCAGAGTTTACATCTCCTATCACATTTTCAAGTGCATGTGATTTGTGAATTTTGGTGTGGGGAGTTTGAGGAATTTCAATCACAGTAGGCATATTTGTTATTTCAACATCACTGGCTTGAGCTTCCTGAGTAACTGGAGTTGAATTTTCCACATCTGGTGTAGCAGTGGAAACTTCTGGCCAAGCAGTGGAATCTGTATTTCCACTGCTTTCAGAATTGACAGTGTTCACTGAAGTTGCTTGAACACATTTCCATCACCTTCTTTACTAGCATCATTAGAAGGTTCATTTCCAGTCTTTCGAACAAAGTCATCATCTGCATGATCCCAAATAGGCAAGATAATTTCATCCCGATCATCCTCTTGATCCTTGCTTGGCTCATCATCATCAACAAACTCTTCTGAACCTGCAAAATGATTAGTATTTGTACCTGTAGAGATAGGCACATAATTCATGGTATGGGTTAGAGTATCAAGATCAAACAACCATTTTGAGCCAGTCCCTTCAACATTAGGCCTGTTTTCTAGAAACTCAACATGCAGATTTTCCTCAATCTTTGGGTCCTTAAGTTGTATACTCTAAATGCTTTACTCACCATGGAATACCCAACAAAATACCCTTCATCTGATTTCCCATCAAATTTACCCAGATGATCTATGGTACTGAGAATTGTGACATGACATCCAAATGGTCTCATGAAGTCTAGGATAGGGGGTCTTGTAACAATTCGCATTTTCAGGTTAATTTTTTTATTCCCGAAAATTTTACTATTCATTTTTACTATTCACCTCACCATTCATTTTCCGAAATTTAATTTTTATTTCATATTCTTGTGTGATAAATCATTTTGATGATAAAATAAAATTTTGACACTCATCAGATCATTTTCGCAAAAGTTATTAAGGAACTACATGTTTGGCTTAAACGTCGTTTAAAAATCCTACGCTCAACGAAAACCAACCGCGTTATTTTTCCCCGCATCAGATAAATGTTTGATATCCTCATGATTAATTAGAGAATTAATCATGACTAAAAATAATCTTACCAAATAAACCTCGGCCGTGAAAAACAGGAATTTTCATTTTTAAGCGCTTTTACTCAGCCACAACCTTAACCTATACCTGTCACAACCCACAATTTCAGGTTTTTTCCCAAACCTCGACATTTCACTATTCACCCGTTACTATTCATCATTTACTATTCATCGATCACTATTCATCATTTTACTATTCATCGTTTTTGGAGTCAATTTGAGATTCCGAGAAGCGTTCAGAAAATTTACTATTCACATGACACTATTCATTCCCGGAGGGAAAGTACTATTCATGCATATCATTCAATTCATCGTAAACAGGGTTTACGGGTATTCATTTTCGCGTAACCGGTTTGGTTTAGATGCGAATTCATGCATTATTAGCAGGGACACTTCATACGGACTAGAAATAGTCCACATATCAAGTCGGTTTTCAATATTTCAACACGACAATTATTTTAACACCCGATTCTCATCGGGAATGTAATTTTATAATTTTTACAACATTTTTATATTCTATTTGGTACCGTTAAATTTTATTTCTAGCAAACTCGGTACCCGGTATTCACTAAAACTACTAAATATATACAATATAACATGCATTATACATCTAAATCTTCAAAGTCTTCCAACCAAATCCCTCTTTTTCATCCAAATCAGCCCCCCCTCCATACCAATCACTTACAAAATCTCTATAATTCACTAACTCTTTAATTGCTAGTCCTTTTTGTCTTTTAAATATAATATACAAACATAATAGCTAAAAAGTCACACATACACTTCTCATAATACAAGTGCAAGTAAATTATTTTTCTCTCTTCCTCTCCTCTCCTAGTCCACGGCCAACAACAAGAACAACAACTAGATCCATTGATTTTTCAAGTTCAAGTTATATTCAAGTATATTTAGTACTCCTTTTTAGGGTTTTGAAATAAAAACCCAAGGTTTTATAGGTTTTCATCTCCATAAGCTCACTAATCTTTCAAGTAAGTTGTCAAAACTCATTTTCATAATTTCACCAAGTTCTCATGATATTCATTTGATTTCATACAAGATCTACATGCATGTGTTAGTTTATACCACTCCATTTACACTTTTTATAACTTTTGAGCCCTAGATGTTAGAATGAGTAGATCCTTGTTAGATTATCATGGTGGATGATGTTTAGGAACCCATGACACCCTAAGAAGGTGTATGGTAGGTTATGGGATGATTGGTTGTTGTAGGAATGATTTTTGGACATGTTGTTAACTAGGAAAATGGATTTTTACACTTGTACATAACCTACTGTCCTAAAAATGAAAACGTGGTGAACTCAGTAACTTTTGAGTAATTTTTGGCCAAATATTTAGAAAATACTTTCCGAGACGAAACTATGGCCGAAAACGGGGACAAAAACGGACTTATAACGAAGGAGTTATGATTTTTTTATAAGTTTAACGAAAAAAATTGTTTTCCGGAAAATGTGGTTGCTGATGGAAATTATTCATTGGGTCATTTTAGGCGTTTGGCGAAACCTAGGTGACCCGGGTCTCTAAAAACATGTTAGTATTTGTTTATACGAAAGTGTGGATATAAAGAACGTAGAAAACGGATGTATAACGAAAATAAAAGCCACATTTTAAACTTGATATATACTTATTGTTTTGACAGCTTTTAACATAGAGTATATATATTTCGTACTAAGTATAGTTTTCATGCAACTAAACTTGAAGGGCCGTTTTTTTCATAACCATAGAGTTCCGTGTCATCACAAGTCACTAACCCGACAACATAATGGTTTTCAAGGTCTCCTAACGTCGACACACGTGCCTACACTTTATATATATAAATATAAGTTACTTGACTAGTTTTGCGTACTAACTTGAGTACATATTTTACCAATTGTTACCAACATTAAATTTCGACGACAACTTATATTTTCAAAGTACGAGTGGTATAGGTAACATGTACATGTTCATGCATCATTTCATTTCATAATCTCATGTAGTATACATACATTCATTATTAGGTTGCGGCTAGTTGTTCGTGCCTAGTATTGTCAAGTGTTTCCATTGTTCGGTTCCGATCATTTCATAA
>LBNU01025762.1:3770-15472 GCA_014162995.1 Artemisia annua | reverse complement strand
CAAGAAGAAAATTAGCTTTGGACTAGTTTAGCGTGCACTCAAATATTTAATAATTCACGTCAAAGAAATCATTTGTTTTTGAAAACCATTATGGTCCTTACTCAAGAATACTTCCGTTATTAATTCGTAATGCAAATTCGTTATATATTCATTTAATAAGGTTCCGATAAATATTAATCTAACTTAATAGTTAATAGTTATCGTTACGTTATTATTTATTTATTACGTTACTTATTTATTATATAAGTGGTTTTATATATATATATATATATATATATATATATATATATATATATATACATATATATATATATATATAGATATATATATATATATATATATATACGTTTACACATATATATATATATTTAGATTTATATTATATATAAGTTAATCGTAATAAACGATATTAAACGAATTATTATTTATTCGAGTCCACGTGTCCGAGTAATGACTTCCCGGTCCACATAACTAGTCAAAGTCCAAAGTCCATGTAATGGCATTGTTGAAGCCAACCAAGACTAGAGAGTCAAGGCGACCTCAACGTGCACAATGTCTCCATATGTAACGTCATAATATAATCAATCCAAAATATATCCCGATATCCATTCCACACTTCACAAACTACAACAATGCGAGGCCGTCTACGGCTCTCGTACTAACCTATCTCCGTCATTCTAAAAGTTCTCATCCTTATAACTCCGGTAATCACAAACCAAGCACTCCATTACTCAAAATCACAATAACAACAAACGTTAGTCACAATGTATATACATGTATATAACCACTTGAGCAACGACTCTAAACTACGAAATGGTACCAAGTTAATAGAAAATCTCAAGACTCAAATAAATTAATAATCCACAACAAACGTTAACATCAACAGCTAGCAACCAAATAATTCTAACTAATAACAACAACAATAACCACTAAACAATTTCATCAATCAATAGCAACACTCGGCCGAGACCCTAGTGGTCTCGGCTTAACCTACGGCAGCCCACATCGACACAAAACCAACCAAAATTTTGAATCCAGAAACACAGCGAGAACAAAATAGTAAGGACATCAACAAGAACTATAATAACTATAACAAGAATTCAACAGCAAGAATATCATCAAGAATACCGTGAATCAGAGACAACATGCAAGAACAAATATTATGAATACCACAAAAACAACAACAAAAGAATGCAAACACCAAGTATAGCGTGAGTTCTAGCTCACGGCTCGAAGTCACTCGACACACAAACCACTTCACCCACGATACCAAATTCAGTTTTTCATGTTTTTATTTCAAAAGTATCAAAACCCATTTAGTTTAATCCCAAAATATCAAGTTTTGTGGTGAGTTGGTCACGAGTTTGACTCGAAATAAGTCAACTCGCTCTTAACTTCACATTTTTCCTACCTTTTCTTCAAGGAAACACGAGTGGGGTGTTTGTAGTTGTGATGGTGTCGGTCTTCTGTGGCGGTGCGACAACAAAATGGGTGGCGGAGTATTATTTAGGGCGCGTGTGGTATACTAGATGAAAGAATGACTCACAAGGAGTTTAATGGTGGTGAATATATCAAGAGGAGGTGGCTGTGAATGGTTGTGGTGGTATGCCACAGATCTGAAGTAGGGATAGTGTCATGATGGTGGTTTGGTGTCGGATTTGTGGTGGAGGACGGCGGTGAGGTTGCCGGGGATGGTGGCCGGCTGTACAAAGAGAGAGAGGATAAGGGTGGGAGGTTGAAGATGATAAAATGAAGGTGGGAGGTTAGGGTTAGATTATATATCCGAATTTTGCATATAAGTCCCTACACTCTCTATATTTTCAAAAAAGGGTGCCAAAACAAGCACTTACGATGAAATTTTAGTAAACTCTTCCGAAGATATATACTTTTATTCACGAAAAATACTAAACGTTTCCGACAAAATTTTTAATCGCCACCATTCACTTTAAATACCTTTTTCCATCGATTTGATAATAAACATGTTTATAAAAACAAAACGTAACCAATTCCTATTAAATCCCGACTCTCACTTTTCGAGCCCATATTTGTTATCAAAAATCCTCAACACGCGTTCATATGTATGCCATCATTTTTAAATGGGTTTTTCCATAAAACGTGGCTATAAATATGCCTCTATTTATTTCGCGTAACAAAACTTTTTATATTTCTTATTATTAGGTTTCCTAATGCCAGAATCGAAGTAGTGCCTAACTTAACGCCATAGAAATGGTCTAACGACATACTATTCCACTCAAATAATCAACGATACGCATCACGTTCCACATAATCAATCACCAATTCTCGTAATTTCTGAAAAACCGTTTCAATAATATTAACGATTCATTTTAATTATATTTCCTCATTTTAAATCCGGTTTCAAATTTTACCAGTTGTCACAGCCTCCCAGCCTCAGAAGAAACCCGTCCCGGGTTTCACTTGGGATTACTCATCAAGATCGAATAGAGATAGAATAGATTCACTCTATTTCATTCTCAAACTCATCACGTGAGTGGAGCAGAATTTCCAACAAGTTCAATGACAACGATATAACTTGGCTTAGATCGCCAGATTTTTCACGAATAGGATTTCAACGAGCTCCTCAAGGAGTTTGATGTTCATCATCATGGAATTAGAAAATTTTACGGCGGTAATCTCTCTCGGAAGCTTCCTTTCGGATTACACATCAAGAGTCTTGTGGACTTTCTCCAAATCCCGATAAAAGCACGAGTATCGCGAGTTAGATCTAGTAAGAATTCTTGAGCAAAACAGAATAGCAAGGATCAAGTTTTTCACGTTTACTCAACGTATTCCACCATCTCTAGGTGACACCTTAATCATCCTCTTGCTTTACCTTTCAGATCTTAATATTCTTTTCGGCGGTCTCACGAATGAAAATCGATATGCAACCATAAAGAATTTTGAACGACATGATCTCAACATCAGGCGGCTTTTCAATAACTCAGAAAAGTTCGGGGAGGGACGGATGTCTCTCCCAGCCTCCTTTCAAAGTTACTAATGACAGCTCAATGCTTTATTCTCGACGTACGAACGATTCTCTTACTCTGACCATCTGATTGGGGAGGTTACGTAATACTCCTATTACCACTCGTCCCCAAGGTCATCTGTAGAGATTTCTGAAACTTCAGCATAAAACGATAGTCTTAACAAGACGGGATAGAAATCGACACTCTATGCCCGGAAGTCAACTTCACTCAAGAACAACGATCAATTTCGCCTATACTATTACTTATCATTAACGCAAAGATGACTAGATTCAATACGGTGGTCATAATTTCCCAGATGGTATTACAACCACTATCTGTTCTTGGAAATTTGATGACAATTCCATAGTGGTCTTCTTCCACTCATGACTCGAAATTTGAATTGTTACAAAATGTAACGATCTCTAGTGTGCGACGTTTGTCTCTCGATACTCTTAGCATTCGTTGACATGTATTGCAATGTCAACCTCTATGCTCGGTCATCAATATTGCTACTTCTGATCTTAATACATCTTATCCAATTCGAAATGACTGGAGTATCCTCATTCGTGCTCTCGTGCACTATCCAACCTTGGATACTCTGTGAGAAGGTATCCAGCATAAGATTTCATCTGAACAGTCTACGTATCTGCTCCTATTCTCCAACCTACCGAAAAGGTTCCCATAGCTGTCAATTCTTCTCTTTTGACAATCCCAGCGTGTTAATCAAAGGCATCTATCGGGTAGCCTATTTCGATGAAATAAGCTTTCCCCGTCTTCAAGCAAAATCACTGAAACCTTAAACCAAGCAACAACTTGATTTTAGCTTAATCTCACAACTCATCAAACAAGAACTGTCACGAGATTAGACCGCGTATCAAGTTGTTGAGAAATGAGAATTTAACGTCGTCGATGATTTGGCTCAATTCAGGAATTGCTCACAACAACGAATAGGTACCTACGGCTAAAAGTCACTGTTCACCAAGCGGTTTTAATGTGCGTACATACTGCTCGACTAAAAGCGTCAGCAACACATTCTCCTTACACCTAAAATAGCAAATCCTTGTAGTAGTTACCACCATGTAGTTTTCTCTAACTACTCTACCTCGATGGTCCGTTCTTTCCGGTTTAGGGTATGTCGTACCCTCACGTTGGTTGTATACTATACACCTTGTACACTACCACTATGGTCTCCCAGATTCTGGGTGCAAGTACAACCGCACCCAAAGTTCATTCCGGAATTACATGACTTCTCTCGTACATCTCAATTTGGCGAGGGACGTAATCTACTCCTCCTTCATTCACATAAAACAATTCAGAAATCTTTATGCAAAACATCGAAATCTATAATAGCGTCTACACTTTTCTCTGAAACAACTAGGATAGGTGTTCTTCACCGTTCCCTCCTTGGAAGTTATTCTGCTTCCTTTCCATTCATATCAAAACGTTCCTCGATTTTCTCACGAAACACCAAGACTTTGCAACCACATCTGCACTTTCCTTTGAATAATAGGAACAGGCATACTACACCATTCTATCTTTGGAAGTTATCCTACTTCCTTCCTACTTTCCATTTATTTACCCTTTACCTCTCCTAGGTTCAGTCTACAAAGGTTTCGCTATCTCGGGAGACTTTCGTTAGCTCTCCGAATTCTCCCAGCAATTCCCAATTATTGATGTCTCTCATTCGGACTGGCAGGGAAATTCTCCACCCTTGGTCGACTAGCTCTCGGTGAGATTCACGGAATTACAATTCACGTAACCAAGAGACCTTANTTTACCTCTCCTAGGTTCAGTCTACAAAGGTTTCGCTATCTCGGGAGACTTTCGTTAGCTCTCCGAATTCTCCCAGCAATTCCCAATTATTGATGTCTCTCATTCGGACTGGCAGGGAAATTCTCCACCCTTGGTCGACTAGCTCTCGGTGAGATTCACGGAATTACAATTCACGTAACCAAGAGACCTTACAGTTAAGTCAAATCCATACTCACAGAGTTTCGTATTACAGCTATTTCGTGGAGGCGGTTGGGTAACGGCTAACCATCAGATACACTTTAGGGCTATAATAGCCACCACAAGTATGAACGTAGTCTTCGGGCCATCTTTCTTCCCAATCCATCGCTGTTGGCGGCCTCCAAATCGTGGGTTGTTCCTTTGACAATTCACTCGAACATCGGAGTTGATCGAACAGATCATCGATCTTCGGTAACGGGCATCGAATTTTCATCGGTAGTTTATTCAACTCTCTATAGTTTGGGTATATGCGGAAACATATATTCTCCTTCCTTGTAGGTGTCACCATAGCTTCCTATGTTGACAAACTTGGCCGCGTGATCCCTTCTTCCTTGACAACTCTGTTCATCTTTTCGAAGGTTCTTCCAGTTCCGTACGGCGGTTTGATGAGGTATTTGGGCTACGGATGCATCGCCAGATCTCAACTCAATCTGAAATTTCACTTGTCTAACAGGTGGGATCCCGACAAGTCGTCTAGGACTATTCCTGGGGAATCCGAACGATTGGCACGCATTCACTACGTTTTTCATTCTTCTCCTTCTCCTTAGTAACAAGGTGGTGTTCACTCGCTCCTACTATCAGACGTCTGCTTCCTGAATTCAATCGTCGTAGTGTATGACATGATTGCTGCAAGCACATCTCTCTACCACTTACGAGATCATGAGTCATTAGGAAATCATCCAACTCGAAGTCTTCGTCTATGTATTGCTCAAGGTTCTAGAATTATCGGAAAAGTATGGTTGCATAGGACGCTATGCAAAAGAGTTTCTCTTTCTTGGATGAAAATTAGCGTATTGGAATTTTCAGAATCAAAGTACGGCGTCGATTATGGCTGGATTTCATAGGACGGTAGGGAATAAAATCACTCTTAAATGAAACCGTTTGGATAGAGGATGAGAAAAATTAATTTCTCGATGAGGGTTTAAGCAACTACTCTTAGCATCACATGATTCCTACCTGAGTTATACATAGGTGGCCAGTCTTTGTATAATTGAGGTCCAATGATGTCATGCTGAGTTTAGTTACAAGAACGAGTGATCAACTCTTTCAGGTTTGAGAACCGTATTCAAGTTGATAATGGAAATCAATAGAAGTAATGATACAAACAGTCACGGTAGATGAAGTAAAGCATTGAAGTAAGGCATTAGATACTAGCAAGGATGAATAAGAAACGATCATAGAAAAGGTAACGGATTATAGAGAGTCCTAAGCTCGCACGATTCTTGCAGGCGTATCACGAGGGTCTCAGAACATAGAAACTTAAGAAATTCTACTTGACCTCATTCCTAGGACAGTCATCCCTTGACGTCACGTCTTACTCCAGGTATCCTCTTCCTTCTCTATTTTCCTTTAGCTCTACAACTCCCTCGTGTCCACGGTTTCCAATACTTATTCACGTAATGTTCCTTCTTTCTCTGTTTAACACTTGCGACACTAGCCTTCAGATCTAACCCAAAGGTTATCTGAACCAATGCATGGGTCTTAGATCTATGGTCTCTAGCTAAGGGTCCAACCTACAACACTTACGACACGTCTCAGCACACCAACCAGAGTGGTGGGGCTCGTAACGGTCGCACTTTGGTTGATTCTCAGTGTATCTCAGATTTTCTCCAGCTTTGATAGCATAAGCCTCAACGACTTCCTGTCGTCCGTCTAGCTTTCTCTCACCTTTTACGAATTCTTCCCATTTCCTCTTGTTTTTCGCTATCTCAGCGATAACATCACCAACTAATGGGTTCATACAAGCCCGTGCCTGCTTTATGGTGTCGAGTAGGCTAGTTGTCTCAGCCGAGATTACATTGTCTCGGATTGGTTAAGATAATCCTTCAATGTAACGCTCGATCTCACTAGCCTCACTCCTTACCATCTCAGGGCACTACTTGAATATCTCAAAGAAGCGATGAGTGTAGGTTTGTAGCTCAGTACCTCTCATCTCGTGCTTCCAAAATTCGACTTCTCGTTCCTTGAGTGGTCTTCCCACTATCTCTTGTTGTCAACCACTTCCTTAGTCGTATCTCATCCCATTAGATATTCAAAGTACTACGAAGTGTAGCTCGTCACCAGGTAACACATCATCCTCGTTATACGAGGGCAGTCCATCCATGTAGTGCTCTATCTTATGCGCTTTGGTATGAGCTATCTCAAGTCACCGTAGTGACAGCTCCTAGAAATTAAAGGCCCAGCTTGGCATGACGATGCCTCTCGCCTCATGATTCCGTACTTCAAAATCTCATCGTTCTCACTTTACCGCAATGAGTAGTTTCTAAACAATATCGCCTTAAATTCTTCTCAAAACATAGAATAAGTCATCTCGATGCTCCTATTGAGTGAACAAGGCCTCCTTCGCCTTGGATTTCCTCCTTCTCAATGCATCAGGACAACAACTTCCTTGATCCCTCCAATTCAATTGCCATGCGACTCCATAACTTCCTCATACGCTCTCTTACGGCGTCGTTTGCGGTTCATGAAGTTCGAAACACGTCTTGGTGGGACCGGGTTGTTCGTGGTTTAGCTTGGACTGACTAAGGCTGACCACAACGAACTTTGTGAATAGCATCAGCTAGATGTGCCCGCGCAGCACTAGTATGAGCATCCATCATCATCGTGCCGATACTAGATATCTAACCGGGAATTATTCGATTCGGGGTTCGTAACAATCAAATCCACAACTATTCGTACTCTTAATGCAATAGTTTTAAGGTGGTTTCTCAGATGATGCTAGATGGCATTTCCGAACAATAGGACGAATGTCCGATCTCAACATTAACGGATAGCGAATATGGCGGAACATATGGGTATGTTACCGCTCTAGAATCGATTAGTGAGGGCTGGATAGGGAGGATATACGGTCTATGACAACGGTGGTATATAATTATCGTATTCAGGGCATCACACACAATTTACGAGTCATAAGGGTGGGTCATACGCTAATAAATTTCCTCCGATGCACTAATCGGCCCTATTGGGTTCGTCAACCCACGAAGTTCGATAATTGTTGCGGTCTGGTCTATTAACGTTAAACCAACCCGTAACTCAAGCAATAACCAAATCTTCCAAATCAATATACCACATATCTCATCAATCAAATATAATCTCAATTCTAATACCACATAATTCCCAATATACCATTAATGCAATAATCACATAACTCAATATACGTTCAAGGGCGCATAAGTCCAAATCAATTATCATATAATTCTCAACTATATCCAAATCAAGAAGTCAATGCATCCCGCATTGCTCTAATCATGCTTAATCAAGCTCGAATAATTCTCAATATGCCATTCAATCGTAAAACCGAGGCTTCCAATGATTTCCAAATCGTCTCAATTACTTACCAAACATAACGTCAAGATCATCAAATAAACACGCAAAGGGAATAGTGAAGTCCTAACGCAACACTAGTTTCCCGCGTCTAACTTCCAAATCACATACTTAAGTTCTCGCATCTATCCCAAAATAATCATTTCATATTCTCATAGCGTTGAAAACTTATCTTAAGGTGAATACTTTGGCTTGGCAGCTGGCAGGCGTCGGTCGAGGATCGATTTTTAATGAAAAGAGTTTTATGAAATTGGTTATAGTTTAGGTTTTGAAAATTACCTAGTTCTCTATAACCTTGGCTCTGAATACCAATCTGTAACACCCCCAAAATTCGTACAGCGGAAGACTTAACAAGTTTTCGGGGTGCTACTACAATGGGTAGACATCACAAGTATAGATAACGAGATAGCATGTATTTGAATGCAAAAAGAAATCCATCATTTGGTTACAAGGTTTGCATTCATCGATCTAGTAGAGGAAAGCCCATAAATGAATAAAAGATAGGTCCTCATAGTAAAATCAGAGTTCTTGTCGATCCTTCAGACACACCAATTGCCAAGCCTCCAAATGTAAGTAAGTCATGCTAACACCTTAGATACCTGAGAAAGACATGCTAAAAATCAGCAACGCTGGTGAGTTCATAGGTTTAAGGTTAAAAGAATACGGGACCTGAAGAGTTTAGTGCTATGTGTAACTAGAGCAGGCATAGACATCATAATTCAATCATCACGCAAACGCATCAATAGTTTATCACCTTAATAAGGATGAATGGTCATAGTGAGTGGGCCCCTCAACGGTCACTAGTCAGGCCGCAGCAAGGAACCACCCATTACTGCCCCGAATCTAGGCCGCAGCAGAGTCTATTCCAAACTAGGGTCAAAACGCCCTAGCTCTAGGTCAACGTCTACTTCCGTCTATCCTAAAACTAGTCTACACAATAGCAAAACGAAGTAGTAGCAGGTCCAAGAAAATAGTTGCATGCTTTCTCCCCCAAGTTTAGAAAACCATTAAAACGATTAAAATACGAGTAAAAGTGGGGCTATGAACTCACCTCAGGTCCAGCAAATAGCACAAATATCAACAGAAGCAAAGAAAGTATCAACTATCATGCAACGGCGACTACTGACTCGGCACTACCTAATAATATCAATACGCCTTAGTATAAATCTCAAATAAATATTTCCCAATCCCGAACGTATTCCATTTTACTTTCCGAAATAACTTTGGGAAATCATTTGTTAGGGTTTGGTATCGTTTGGTATCGTCGTGTGTGTGAGTGTGCGTTAGAGACAAAGTCTCGACTCAAGTGAACTCACGCCAAATAAGTACCTCAATAAAGATCATAGATGCATAAATCACGAAATCACATAGCGGCATAAGCCTCAAGTAAACCAAGTAGTTCACATATGCACATATCCGCATTCAAGACATATAGCATTCCAAAACCATGTTGCACATAAAGGTCAAGGTCGAATGATATGACCTCATGAGTCGATAAGTCATCGTATGAAGGGTTGATTGCTTATCAAATTCGTTAACTCGATAAGTCCAACCATTTACCGATTACTTATTGATCCCCAAGTTATATCATACATATATATTAGTCATAGGATGTATTTCTCGTTAATGTTGTCGCTTAATATTCTTATTGAGCTCCTATTGGACTCGTAGTCCAATAGGTCCAACAACAATATTAATGACCTATCAACGTTAAATAAATCCGAAACTTTACTACTAATAGGGTAAACTTAGTTATCACAAGAAGAAAATTGGCTTTGGACTAGTTTAGCGTGCACTCGGATATTTAATAATTCACGTCGAAGAAATCATTTGTTTTTGAAAACCATTATGGTCCTTATTCAAGAACATTTCCGTTATTAAATCGTAATGCAAATTCGTTAGATATTCATTTAATAAGGTTCCGATAAATATTAATCTAACTTAATAGTTAATAGTTATCGTTACGTTATTATTTATTTATTACGTTACTTATTTATTATATAAGTGGTTATATATATACGTTTACACATATATATATATTTAGACTCATATTATATATAAGTTAATCGTAATAAACGATATTAAACGAATTATTATTTATTCGAGTCCACGTGTCCGAGTAATGACTTCCCGGTCCACATAACTAGTCAAAGTCCAAAGTCCATGTAATGGCATTGTTGAAGCCAACCAAGACTAGAGAGTCAAGGGGACCTCAACGTGCACAATGTCTCCATATGTAACGTCATAATATAATCAATCCAAAATATATCCCGATATCCATTCCACACTTCACAAACTACAACAATGCGAGGCCGTCTACGGCTCTCGTACTAACCTATCTCCGTCATTCTAAAAGTTCTCATCCTTATAACTCCGGTAATCACAAACCAAGCACTCCATTACTCGAAATCACAATAACAACAAACGTTAGTCACAATGTATATACATGTATATAACCACTTGAGCAACGACTCTAAACTACGAAATGGTACCAAGTTAATAGAAAATCTCAAGACTCAAATAAATTAATAATCCACAACAAACGTTAACATCAACAGCTAGCAACCAAATAATTCTAACTAATAACAACAACAATAACCACTAAACAATTTCATCAATCAATAGCAACACTCGGCCGAGACCCTAGTGGTCTCGGCTTAACCTACGGCAGCCCACATCGACACAAAACCAACCAAAATGTTGAATCTATGTACACTTGATAGATCTTGTAGCTCTCGTTGATCGTTAGGAGTGTCTATGTAATCACAAACACTCTAATAGAGAATCTCCAAAGCTTGTATTCTAATGCGGAAAACAAATACAAACATAAACAATGAATACTAAGAACGTTTAATCCTCTATGGATTTATATATATTAATAACTTGTAAACTCTTTCGTTACATTGAACATAAACTTGTGTTCCTTTTATAGACAAGGAACCCTAACCTAAACCGTTTCACAAGAAACGTATATTCTATAAACTTTAAATGATATGCATTATCTTTTCCTAATATTATTCATGCATATCCTAACTTCATTACATAATACGCGGTTTAACTATATCCGCAGAAACTAAATATGCTGAAACTATGTCTTCAGCAGTATCACATCTTCAGCAGAATCTGTGTCTTCAGTAGATTCCTTCAGCAGTAACCATCAGTAGAATTCTCACTTAGCAGAATTCCCAACAATCCTCCCCTAATCTTGAATTTGACAGAGTTAAGTTCAAGATTCCTTGATAGATCAGTAATCACAATAATGGAAAGAGGATTGTCTTCAAACATCAGCAGCAAAGAACCAAAAGGATGACATCTCTATGATGAATAAGCTTGAAACACCATGTCTTTGCAGCAACATATGACATTAGATACATCAAAACAAAT
>LBNU01025761.1:147348-173962 GCA_014162995.1 Artemisia annua | reverse complement strand
ATATATATATATATATATATATATATATATATATATATATATATATATATATATATATATATATATATATATATATATATATATATATATATATATTGGTGCATGTATGGTTATAAAATAGCTATAGATGGCTTCCAGAATAACTTGAATCCCAATATTTCTTGGTAAGCTCAAGTTGATCATCAAAGTTATGACGGACACGATCCCAGATGTTATTACTTGTAAAGGTACGAACTTGTGACCTTTATTACTATCTTAAAATAACATCAAATAAGTTGTATGAAACTGAACATGGGGTGCAGCTATGGTGGTAAGAGAGTTTGGTGGGCTGATCGGCTGAGATAAAAATAGATCCACCAAAAGCATCAGAAGTTAGGGTCAAGATGTTGTGTGCGACAGTGCGAGTATTTGCCATACCAACATCCTAAGTTGCAATGGCTTGCCCTTTGTATGTCTCACTGTTGCAATGATTATCATCAATTGTTGACTTATTTGTAGTGTTCTGATAGTTAAAGCAGTATTGCAGCCTTTGTTTCCTCGTATTCCTGGACATGAAGGGGTCGGGTATATTAGTGGTGCTAGAAACATATATACAATATTTTCATTAGTTTATGCCTTTATGGTTCGATATACATATAACATGGTCAGGTGCACAGGATGGTTGAGAGCATAGGGAAAGGCGTGGGTACAAAGGTAAAACCCGGGGACCTAGTGATTTCACTAGTATTCGGTGAATGTGGACAATGCTCAAATTGCCAATCAGTAAAAACCAACATTTGTAATGTTTACCCTTTTTGCTAGTTTCCTCTCATGCGGGTGCACCTCCGGCTTTGGTGCTCCATTGAAGGAAGCATCTGTCCATTCTGGTTCATCTGTTGCCGTTTTTGGCCTTGGGGCTGTTGGTCTAGGGGTATGTTCTTTAATACATATTTACTTCTAGATATTTTTAGACTAGGTGTACGCGAGTTCTTGTGAGAACACAAAAAAACCTTAAAAACTTGAGATCATAGAACAGTTTTATTTACATATAAACACGTTTTATTTTACATCCGAACACACAAGAAATGTGAAGAGATGCATGTGAAATATGTGTGATAATTGACATGTGAACAAAACTTTCAAGTTTTCCGGCCGGTTTAAAGTGTGTCATTAGAAGCTAGAGTACTAAAAATATGAAACACTACAGGTAATTAAAGGAGCACAAATGCAAGGGGCAGCAAAGATAACAGGGGCGGACATAAACGAAAAGAAGTCCGCAAAAGGGAAAGTGTTGGAATGACTGATTTCATCAATCCTCAAAACCATCCTGACAAACGAGTTTCTGGATTGGTGAAAGATGTGACTGCAGATGGGCAAGGTGTCGACTACTCATTCGAGTGTACTGGAGTTGCACCCTTGTTAAATGAAGCTCTCGAGGCCACCAAAATGGTACACATTAAGTTTTCGTATATGTATTTTATACCACCATACTCTGAAATATAAAACATGAAAAGTATAAAATTGTGACTACAGGGGCTAGGAATAGCAGTAGTCCTCAGGGTTGGGTTGCAGACAGATCGAACAGTTAGTGATGTCGGGTTAATGCTTGGTCGGACTTTAAAGGGCTCACTCTTTGGTGGGATTAGAGCGCACTCTGATATGATCTTCCTGCTATACTACAAATATTCAGCAACAAGGTCACAAATGAACTACCACTTGAGATTAAATTATTACAAAGACTATGGGTGATCAAAGTTCTATTTTATTAACAACCAACCAAAAGGATAAAAAAAAATTGCTTCTGAGGAAACACGCCAAACGAATCCAACATTACCTGTCCCTCAATTTTCTAAGGATTTTTCTATCTAATACATTACCTATCCCTTTTATTTATCCCAAATCTAATCATATATTCAGAGAAAAGCATCCTCTACCTACGCTTATTAAAAAGTCCAAAACAATGATAATGACCCAAGCACATTTCCATTTAATATGGAAAAAAAAGTATTCCATTAAAAGTAAGAATAAAAACTCCATACTCCATCTACAATAACTTGAATCCTTGTATAGTTGTACTCCTATCTTCAACGCTATGACACACACGATCCCGGATGTCATTACTTGCAAAGGTGTGTGCACTTGTGACATTTTTTATTTATATGCAAAACAACATTAACAAAAATGTCATAATTCTATTCTGTTGCAGCTGCCGTGGTCAGAGAATTGGGTGGGGCGATCACGGTGGAGGAAGTAAAGGTGGATCCACCAAAAGCATCAGAAGTTAGGATCAAAATGTTGTGTGCGAGTATTTGCCATACTGACATCCTATGCTGCAATGGCTATCCATTAGTATGTCTCATTCTTTAAATCAGTTTCTTAATGGTTTGAAATGTCGTGCTCTAATGGTTTGATTAACATTGCAGCCTTTGTTTCCGCGTATTCCTGGACATGAAGGAGTTGGGTACGTGATGTGAAAAATGAATGATCTAATTTTTTGGATTTATTATATAACACGTTGAATACAGGATGGTTGAGAGCGTAGGGAAAGATGTAAGTCCACAAGTAAAACCCGGGGACTTGGTGATTCCGCTCCTTGTAGGTGAATGTGGACAATGCTCGAATTGCAAATCAGGAAGAACTAACTTTTGTAATGTCTACCCAATGGGCTTGAACGGTCTCATGTTCGATGGCACTTCAAGAATGTCTATTGCTGGAACGGGAGAAACAATCTATCATCACTTCACTTGCTCCACATGGTCTGAATACATGGTCATTAATGTCAACTACGTGCTCAAGGTTGACCCCAAGCTGCCCTACCCTCATGCTAGTTTCCTCTCATGTGGATTCAGCACTGGCCTTGGTGCTCCATGGAAGGAAGCCCCTGTCCCCAATGGTTCCTCTGTTGCCGTTTTTGGCCTTGGAGCTGTTGGTCTCGGGGTATATACCTGAACCTCTACTATGTAGTTATATTCTGTAGACCATATGACTAACAAATGTATATAGGTAATAAAAGGAGCACAAATGCAAGGGGCAGCGAAGATAATAGGTGTGGATGTAAACCAAAAAAAGGCAGCAAAAGGAAAGGCGTTTGGAATGACTGATTTCATCAACCCTCAAAACCATCCTAACAAGCTAGTTTCAGATTTGATTAAAGATATGACAGATGGCCAAGGTGTCGACTACTCATTTGAGTGCACTGGAGTCGCACCCTTGTTGAACGAAGCTCTTGAGGCCTCCAAAATTGTAAACACCCCTTACAATCCTCATTCTAGTTACTCTTACTTAATTGTTATGCAAGTTTACTTAAATGTCTAAACTTAAACAAATGACCACAGGGGCTTGGCACAACTATATTGATAGGGGTTGCGCTAGAGACTAGTCGAACCTTAAGTGATCCAGCAATAATGTGCGGCCGGACACTCAAGGGTTCACTCTTTGGTGGGATCAAAACACGGTCAGATCTTCCGGTTATACTTCAAAAATGTATCAATAAGGTCTAAAACAACCATCTCGATTGTATTGCCACTAATGTTTTTATATCAAATGCACATTACGCCTACTTCTATTTATGCGCATTTTGCAGGAGATAGAGATGGACGAGCTTCTAACACATGAAATCAGATTGGAAAACATACACGAAGCATTCAAGATAATGAAGAAGCCTGACTGTGTCAAGATTCTCATCAACTTTTGATTAAAATTTATCTTGAGTACATTGTAGTAATGTGGCATACAAACATGTGTTCCGATTTATATTTATTTTATGCTTTTGAGATCTTAATGAATCTGAAGTGATGTCGAAAAATTTGTTATGGCCTACTCTTTTACCCGAATGCAAAAACATGTGTTTTGCATTTTTACACTGTTTCAATAATGTATATAAAAGTTGAAAGTAACATATATATAAAGTTTGATGCATTATTAGTTGTAGTCGTGGGCTCATTCGATGCAGCTTTTCGCCATGATAAAAAGGTGAAAAGACGTACAAGATAGCGAATCGAAATGGATTTGATTGCGACAAGCAAGGGCAAAAATGTAAGGAGCATCGAAAGTAATAAGGTGTAGACACAAATCCACAATGAATAGAAAGCACCAATACGAGATATATGTGGGCTTAACAATTTCATCAACCATCTACACCATCCTAGAAAACAAGTTTCGAGATTGATATCCCCAAAAACACCAATGGCATCCCTTTTGTTTTTTATTTTTTTTTTTCTTTTTTTATTATTTAAAAAAAAATTCTAATAATGTTTCGTTGTAGAACTGTGAAACTGAAAATACGGAACAGAAAATATAAAGTTTAACAAATCAAAAACGTTAAACTGTTAAAAGTACAAAACAAAAACTGATAAAAAAATTATGTTATACTGTCGAATACAGTGGGCCGGTAACCCTAGAAAGTGATGAATGATGAAGAATGTTAAAGTTACTAAAATGCCCTCGAAAAAAGCAAACATGAGTTGATACAAATTATAAATAATTGAACATCCTAGTTGACTATGATATCCATTGCCTCTACACAGTATATAGCTAATTCGGCACGAGCTACACGAACCACAGAAAGAGATGTACAAAATGTGTGGTTTTGAAACGACTTATGTTTTTATATCAAATGCACATAATAACATACATTATAGACAATTTCATACGCCTACTTCTATTTATGCGCATTTTGCAGGAGATAGAGATGGACGAGCTTCTAACACACGAAATCAGATTGGAAAACATACATGAAGCATTCGAGATAATGAAGAAGCCTGACTGCGTCAAGATTCTCATCAACTTTTGATTAAAATTTATCTTGAGCACATTGTAGTAATGTCGCATACAAACATGTGTTCCGATTTATACTTATTTTATGCTTTTGAGATCTTAATGAATCTGAAATGTTGTCGAAAAATTTGTTATGGCCTACTTCTTTTACCCGAATGCAAAAATGTGTTTTGCATTTTTACACTTTTCAATAATATAAAAGTTGAAAGTAACATATAAAGATTGATGCATTATTAGTTGTAGCAGTGGGCTCATTCGATGCAGCTTTTGCCCATGATAAAAAGGTGAAAAGACGTACAAGATAGCGAATCGAAATGGATTTGATCGCGACAAGCATGGGCAAAAATGTAAGGAGCATCGGAACTAATAATGTGTAGACACAAATCCACAATGAATAGAAAGCACCAATGCGAGATATATGTGGGTTTAAGGGAGGTGGCAGTCATCAGTGGCGAAGCTAGAAAATTTTCAGTGGGGGGTCGGGATCTAAATTTTGTTTCTAACCCTATTTTTCGGGTAATATGTTCGAGTCGGTGATTCGATTCGGGTCGGGTCAAAAATTAAATACTATTATTATAAAAAAAAAAGGTTTCAACTACAAGACAAAGTATAAATCTGTCCCATACTAAATCATTTCACACACATTCTCTAAAAAAAACCAATAACCTAATTGAAAAAGAAATTATTAAAAATAAGTCCAAGGAACATGACTACAATTGAAAAAGAAACATGACTACAATTTTCTTTTTTCTTCGTACAATTCACTCTAAAAAACCAATTACCTAATTGAAAAAGAAATTATTAAAAACCAATAACCTGGTGGGACTTGGGAGGAGATGAGGGTCGACAGTCGACTTCGAAGAGGGGAGGGTTTGTTCCGTTATTATTATTATTATTTTTTTTAATTGGATTTGGTTTATTAATGGGCTAAGTAAGTAAGTAATGGATTTTAGTTTTGGATTTGGTTTATTAATGGATTTTAGTTTGGGTTGGGTAGATGGGCTTATGTAAAATGTAATGGATCAATTTTATTGGTTAATGTATAAAAAGAATTTCACAATTAAAATGGGGGGTCGAAACCGAATATACCGAAATTTTTCTACACGAAAACTATATACCCCCTACATCGCAAAAAAAATTTCGGGGGGTCGGGCGCCCCCTCCCGCCCCTTAATAGCTGCGCCACTAGCAGTCATGCCTCACCATACCTCACCATGATTCGTCATGATCCGTCATTAACCAATACGAGATATATGTGGGCTTAAGGGGGTGGCAGTCATGATTCACCATACCCCACCATTCTTTTGTAGTGGCAACTATGATTCAAATAAAACTAATTTTATTTTTTATTTAAAAGGAAAAAATTTCATCAACCATCTACACCATAGAAAGAGATGTACAACATGTGTGGTTTTGAAACGCTTAATGAAGTACTCCCTCCGTCCAAATTTAATTTACTTTTTTGCGATTTAAGATATACTAGCAGGATATCCGCGCATTTTAGCAATGAGTACCCTGCAATTAAAACCTTTAACGAGAACTTTAAGCAACCATAAAATATTTTTAAATAATATATCCGTGCGAAATTGCAGCAATATTGAGTCGAAAGTGAGTAATATTATTAAGATAGAAGGTCAAAATCGTTAGTAAAGCTTATATTTACAAACAGTAATAAATTATATTTTATACGCTAAAAAGGTTACACATCATAATCGCAAAAGATAATATTTTATTTTCGAAATGTTTTCACCATGTCGAATTTAAAAAGAAGCTTTTGCATCATCTTAATAAAAGATATTTACAAATATTAGCTTCTAAAGCTACTTTTATATATCTTGTTACTATTATCAATAATTTTTTATATTAAATTTGTGCCACATATTTGTCAAGTATAACTGTATAACTAAAAGAGTATTTATAAATGCAAGAGAAACTCTAATATTAAAAAAGATCATGTGAAGATGACTAAAAAATATATCCATCCTAGACGAGTACCCGTGCATAGCAACGGAATTTTATAGCGATATATAATTTTTAGTGATAAAAAATAGTTTGATGGGTTATAAACAAAAATAATAAAAGTTTGAGAATTTGGGGATTAAACATAATGTTTTGAAACCCGGTTCGACCCGGGTGGTTCAACCGGTTGTTGAACCATTCCTTTTGAAAAACGGGTCAATTTAAACCAGGTCAACCCGACGGATTAAGTCGAAAAAATGGGTCAAATTAAACCAAATCAACCCGCCGGGTTTGAAGCGTCCCGGGTCAACTCGGTTTTCGATGTGTATTAATAGTTTTTTTTTAAACATATGTTTCAACATTTTCATTTTTTAGTTTCAACATTTCTTTTATTGTGATGTTTTAAGTTTTTCTTACTTAATATAAAATTTTTAACATTTCACATATTGACATTTTCACTTTTCCACATTGATTATTTTGCTTTTATATGTAGTATAGATATATATATAGAGAGAGGTTAACGTAAGTTAGTGTCTTAAAGTAGGAATAGTAGGAAGCGATCTGAGCCGTTGGACGTATTAATAATAATAATTGTTATTAAAAATGAAATAATGGCATATCTGTAAATAACGTTAAAAGAATAGCGAATTTGTGAACACAAACTTGAAGACTAAATTCACGACCCTTTTTTCTAGTGGTTTTGAGTTTTTGACTTCTCTGTTTTCAAACACCATTTTTTAGTTATTTAAATTTGATAATTGATACTTCCATTTTCTTTGATCAGTTTTTAAGTAATCCACTACGTGGCGTGCTAGATTCTTGATATGATGCTTCCATTTCTTTTTCTAGTTTTGTCAAATTATTTATTTATTCATAGATTTTGTGGTCTCCTCCATTAAAATTCTTTTATGTAGATTTTTAAATCATTTTAAACAACGTGGGGCCGGCCGAATCGTAAGATATGGATTCGTACGAAACCGAATCGTGGGGGCCGGCCGGCGGTTGCTGCGAACAAAAGACCTAGATACGGAATCAAATTCGTTATGTTATTAGGTGGTTCTGGACATGTAGCATGTTGGGTCACTGAATTCCCAAACTTCCTTAAACTAGGATTTGAACATAAAATAACCTAAGTGTTTGATATCCGTAAACATAATCAAGTCACTGAATGAACAGTCATTCAGTGAGTCATCTTCAAGATGCTCAGGACGAATCTAAGAAGAAAGGTTCTCCATTCAGTGAGGCGGACTCTCAGTGAGTGGCACCTAAGCCAAAGAAGAAGATGATGGATTCAGTGAGTGATGACAATAACTCACTGAATCCCAAGTTCCTCCTCATTGAAGCAACAAATGGTTTATGACTGAAGATAAAGACATGAAGCCTGAAGAATGGGCGGGACAAGGCGGGAAACGTTTGAAGTTGCAAAGAGTGTCAGTATCCTCCCAAAGTCAAACTTTTCCTGAATGGCTAAAGTTCAGGATGGTGTCATATCTGAACCTCAAAAAGCACTATTGTCCTATACCCAAAATAGACTTATGCAACAGAGACAAAATACGTAAGTTTTTTGTCTCAACTAGGCTTATGTCATCTTTGTCTTTATCATAACGGCTGTAATATACTTGTGTATAAATAGTAGTCATAAGGAAGAGTAAAGGTTGCGGACTTTGTGCACTTAATGCTTAGACATTCACAAACCAACATTTACTCTCTCCAAATAGCAACTGATCCTAAGATAGCTTAGCTGATCCATTTGTTGCTACTTAAGCTTAGCTTAAGTTTAGTGAGGAGTAACACACAACACACTTGTCATTTCAATCCCAAGTGTTTATTCAGCAAACACTTGGGTATAATTCTTTGATTGATCTCTAATAAGAATTAAACGTTGAAAAATCTTGTCTATTTACTTTACGTTTATTCAAATGTTTTTCAAAGTATCTCATCACATCACTTAAGCATGGTACATGTTTAGATTAACTTTGTAGTTAATTTAACCGTGTAAACGGGATCAACATAGTATATTGCCGACGAAGATGCCAATCGAAGACGAGGTCCAATCACCAAGAAAATGATAGTTTAAGGTGGCTGCCGTTGTTGTTTTTGGTGAAAGAGATGGAAAAAGAATGAGCAGTTACAAAAAATATGGGAATTAAAAGCTGAGATGAAAGGGCGTCGAATACCCTAAATGCCTTTTTGACTTTCAAGGTTTTAAGGGTAGAATAGGCAAAACATATTTTCAACATTTCACTTTTCTTGACTTTTTATTTTGACCATTTTTATTTTATAAGTAGTATATATTATAATTATTTATACAATAGACTTAACACTTAGCACTTTGCACATTTGCATCACTTGTCATTAATAAATTTGTACAAATATATTTTCATAAAAAAAAACTTTTTTTTTTTAATTAATTTGGTGGAAATCTGAAAATTTCAAAGGTGTCGTGGTTGGCAATTGAAGGAATAACAAAAAATTATAAGTTTTAAAAGTCATAATACAAACTAAAGTTTAATTACACAAGTGTAAGTTATATTTAATAACAATTAATGTTAATTATCACTATTAAATTCAATTAACTGCATTAAATTATTACATGTTACGATGTTCAAAAAAAAAAAAAAAAATATTACATGTTACAGAATTTCACTCATCAAATATTTATCTCTACGCACTATACAATTTTTTTTTAGTCGGTTAAGACTAGAAAGTGGATAGGTATTTAGGCAACCCAAAATGGTAAATATAGACTTATAAATTGAAACGGACGAATAATCTTTTATTAAACTAAAATGATAAGTGTACATCTAAAATGAGAGACTAAAAGAGATCCCAATAACCGAAAACTTTTGTCTATAACATTTAGCACGTTACCATCAAGAGGCATCGTTTAACTTTTGTATTAACGACACTACTATTGTGTGTGTTAATCTTTCTCATCCATTTTCTTATTTATCTTGTAACAAGGAAGATAAGAAAACTTTGTCATGACTCATGATACAAGTTGAATATAAGACAAAAGTGTTTACTCTCTTAAGTCTTAACTAACTACAAAGACCGTTATATTTCTTTTAAGATCAACATCATATCCCTGCAATTTTTTACAAATGACAAGTAGTTTTTTCTTTTTTTTAATGACAACTATCTCACAATATTTACACCACAAATTTATCTCACACAACCTAAGCAGGATTTGAACCCACAACCATTTGGTTGAGAAGCTTCTAACAAAACTTGAGATACGATTGGGACACAAGCCCTTTGGTAAATGACAAGTAGTTTAATCAAGTGTAACTTCGCATTTACATTCAGATAGCACAAAAAATATCATTGTGTTGATAAACAGTTTTACTTTTGGGATGGTTAAAGGAGGGAATGCTTAAAGGGAAAACTCGACCAAATCCTTTAATTTTAGCGCGCCTAAATAGTTTACCCATTTTGACTCGTTACACATCCAACTCAGACTTTTGTTGGTACGGCTTCCTAATTTTGACTCTGAAAGCACTTGGTTTTTACATCTTCTAAAACCGACGGGCACAAAGCGTGCAGTAACCATAGACAAAGACCAAGTGGTAATTCAAAATTAAAATTGAAATTTAAAGTATTAAGTTTTAAGCGAAGCTTCTCATCATGGGTGCTGAAGGAAACAAACATCCCACAATTAGTTCTTCAATCTAACGGATACTAAAATGCTCACCAATTAGTAAGAAAGAGTAATTGTTACTACTATTCGTTTAAGGCTGCTGGCTGCATTTTGTTAAACGGTCTCTTCAGGTTGTACGACTCCTAGAGCTTCACCTAGGTTCAGATTGGCTCTCATGGTTCTCCTCCCGATTCCACCATTGCCCATCCTCATCATCGCAGCAAATTCACCATAATCAATCTGTCCATCCTGCACCGCATGGGATTATCATCAGTTAAAATAACTCTAGTAGCAATTATAAATGTCTATGATACCAAAAAGCATAGACTGTTTGGTGAGTAAAAAATAAACAAGTCATGTTAAGAAAGATGACAATAACATGTAACAACTTCTCATGTATGCAAAACATTTGTCAAAGTTTGGATAATATATCATTGATAAATGGATATAGGTTGCAAAATGGTAGGAGCACGCCCACCCGCCATGCTTTGTACCTCTTTTTGATTTCATATAGTATTAATATATAAAATATGATCAGAAAGCTACTGTAAAGTAAAGATCTGATTTTTTTTTTTATTTTTTTTTTTTTTTTATTTATTTTTTTTTTTTTTTTTTTTTTTTTTTTTTTTTTTTTTTNTTAATTTACCTTTTTGCACCAAAATTAACCCATCTTCACATAAATAGAGAAATTTCTACCCTTGGTAGCAGTTCCAATGGCCACAAACAAGCTGGATGGTCAAAACTTAAAACTAGCCAGGCATATGTTCATGTGTTTACTGTGTACAACCTCCTAAAAAAAAATTTATCTGATAAAATTAGACAACTGTATTATCGCAGTTTTTGTAATCATACCAGATATATTTATTCACAAATTTAGAGAAACTAACAAAAAAAGAGTTGTTGGCTTTGGCTGGACCATGTTGACCCCCTACAAAGTTTACCCGATTTGACAACTTACCCAACCAACTTAACCCATCCATCATGTCAACTATGTGTGCAATGCATGTGGTTCCTTGTGGTCAAGCTACTTACATTATCTTGGTCGATTTCCTTGACTATCTCATCAAGGCGAACTTCACCTAAACCCATCTCTTCACAAGCTTGTTGGAGTTCATCAATCGTTATATAACCACTCCCGTCCTTATCAAAGAATGAGAATGCAGACACCAGATTTTCCTCTCGTTCCAGCTTGTTTAAGTGTACGGTCGCAGCAAGAAATTCACCGTAGTCAATTGTTCCACTATTATCGATATCTGCCTGCCAGGTCAAACATTTCCACAAGTTTTGTAAAGTCAATGTTTGGCCTTTCTAGAATCAAATAGTTGATAGCATAGCTTTGTCATAATTAAAATAAGTCATAAATACTATTTTCATTATGGGGCAACTCTATAAATAGGGATTCAAAAAAGTCAAGTACTAGGCGGTTTGACTATTTTATTAGAGTTGAAAAGCAGCTTCTCAAGAGCAGACACAATTTTCAATTTTGCCCATAATTCTATATTTAGGAAACGGAGGGGAAAAGATGCGCTTACCGCATCCATCAAGTCCTTGATTTCAGACTCCATAAGTTCAGAACCCACTCGTCTCAGACCCTCTTTAAGTTCCTCAAAAGTAATTGTTCCACTATTGTCTGTGTCTATCATTTTGAACAACTCCTTTAGTCCACCAATTTCTTCTTCTGAAAGCGTTTCCGCAATCACCTACAAATAACACAGAGTTAGCAAATAAATATATCTCGTTTGTATGACTTTAGAGTGGCAATTTCAGCCTTTGTCCTTACGAATGTGTGGGTTGGGTTGTGATTATCTTTGACAGGTCAAAAGGGGAACACAAAAAATCTAGATTAAAAGGATACGAACCAATCGTACAGAAAGTTTGCCAACGTATATGCATAATTGCAGTCAATGTTTTTACATTTATATAACCATAATAATGCATCACTGTGTTTTATATATAACTTCCGGAATCATATTTGACACAGTTTCTAATGAACCCATTCGAAGCATATTGACTTCTTACCCAATCTGATCACGTAGCCACCTCAGTTATGCTATGTTTAATGAGATTAGAGGTCACTTTGGGTTATATATAGAGTAACAGGTAAACAAGTATAACATTCTATAAATGCGACTCATCCATAGCATACCAAGTGTTTACAACCTCTAATAAAATTGTGTTGTTAGAAAGAAGTGGATTGCTATTTTAATTAATAGATTCTACTATCACAATTAATCAGTGCTTATGAAACCAATCAGACAAAGTGTTGAGGCGTTAACCCGAGGCGTTAACCCAACCCACACCCCTTTATATGTCCTATGATTTTACGCATTTTAACGTATGATACTAAGGGGACCATGCTATCCTATCATTTTTTGGAAGAAACCATAAGTACAAGATCGTATTTTAATATTTTTATCAAGAAACTGAAAAAAGGTACCCGTAAAGCCATCTTCTTGAGCTTGTTCATTGCAGAGAACTGCTTCAAACGTGATAATACTGCAGAATCAAGAGGCTTATCGGGTGCCATTTTGTCGTCAACAATCCATGGGTGGCCTGTAAAAGAAAACAAGAACCAAATTAGTGAAAAAAATAACATTATTTCAATTAGCCAATCGTTTTAGTGGAAGTTGCTTACACAGAACTTCATGGGCAGTAAGCCTTTTCTTTGGATTTCTATCGAGCATTTTCCTTATAAGATCTTTAGCACTGTCTGTAATCGCAGGCCATGGCTCAGATTCAAAATCTAGTTTTGCTTGTAATATCTGACGGAAGATGCCCATTTCAGTTTCTGTAGATAACAATACATATTTCCAAAAGAAAAAAGGTTAAAATTCTCCACTAACGGATAATAGTCAAAGATCTTAAAAATAGATTGAAGATATACCTGCCCAAAAGGGAGGGACACCACTCAGTAAGATGTACAGAATAACCCCTGCACTCCATACATCAGATTCAGGTCCATAGTGCTTGCGTAGAACCTCTGGTGCAACATAGTAAGGGCTTCCAACAACGTCGGAAAATGTTTCACCTAGATTTTGGAATATGGGGATAGTGAGTTGTTTTAGAGGATATGTAGAAGGTTGATAAAGTGATGATATGATTTTGAATAACTGGAAACAGAAAATTAGCTGTTATAACGACTGTAGGTGATAGCGCATGGATGTGTCTTTGCCGTTTGAAGTTGCATAAATTAAATAATTAGTTATTTGTTTCAATATTTGGCATCCCAACTACTCACAACTGCAACCAACTTATTACTTAATTCCGATACTTCATGATGCTTCAATCCACCTTGAAAACACACATCCAAAGTTCCAAATACCCACTAAGTGAGCATTATATATTTTTATGTTTAAAAGTGGACCAATGATGCATCCATTAGCATGGTTCTAACGCATGAAACTAAGCAATGGTTAAAAAGTCAAGTTTATGCAGCAATGCTTTTTCGACACAGAAGTTAAGGAGCTTTATTCTTCACTATTTATTTTGAAATTGTTCTTCGCCGCTTGATCTTGCGTTATGTTATAAGAGGGAAATCGCATGATCAAGGAAACCAGCGCTTAACTAACTTAGAAAATCTTTCTCCTTGGGCCTTATGATGTTGAGTTCTTTATTTCTACTTCAAGACACATTTAGAAAACAGGTTGTACAAAGAAACTGGATCGAAAAATGCGACACCATGCTTCATGTTATTACAAACTTCTGTGGCATTCTAAATTAGAAAAATAATAGAATTCCCTTATAAGTACAAGGTCAAGAAGAGCTTGAGATATCCAGTTATTTAACTCTTAAAAAAAATCTTATATTATTAAACATGATAGAAAAAGAAAACATTATTATCGTCGCATTGATTATGAAGAAGTCCCACTACATGGACCCAAATGCAATACTTCAAACTTTGCAACATTTATCTATGCCACCTACTTCTACCGAAACAACCACTGTGCAACATTTGTCAAGTGATCGGAAATAACGTCTTGGGACACCTATATAACAATCAACCCTACAATATGAGAAGCGGAGAACAAATGTATGTCCCAAAGAGTAGAAACTAGAAAATTTCGAGCTACTAGCCATTAATGCACATCATTTCATCTGGCTACAAAGTACAANTTTTTTTTTTTTTTTTTTTTTTTTTTTTTTTTTTTTTAAAAAAAAAAAAAAAAAAAAAAAAAAAAAAAAAAAAAAAAAAAAAAAAAAAAATCCTATATACATCCCCACAAGAAAAGATAATCCCAAAAGAAAGGGACCTCGGAAGCACCCTAAATCACAAAACAATGGTCTAATAACAACAAGAAACACCATGTAAAGTCAAAACTCAACAAATAAAGATATCATAAACCCACATGAATTATTTAGTTATTTAGACCATAACCCAAAACACACAACTAAAATATTTGGATGTTTGACAAGTTCTAACTATAAACACATTTGCATTTTAGATAAACCTTAAATAATCAGATTATCCCAAACCTAATAATCAAATAATTATTAAGACCGTCTAACAGAAAACATACCCTACCTATATCAAAAAGTAACAATCAAATTCCATAAAGATTAGCATACAGCATAATCCAATAACCAAAATCCAAAATAACATCAAGATAACACAAACCTGCATCAAATTATTAAAGTTGTCCAACATGAAACATAACACAATAATCACAAATAAATAAGTAAAATAATTATCAAAAGTCAAGAAATCAAACCCAATGCCAAACACCACCTAAATCGCAAACTAATCATCAAAAACATCAAGAAAAACCTAAATCGCAAACAAAACACTAAAAAAACATTACAAGAAAACAAACCTGGTTTATAAAACACAGACAAGCCAAAATCAGTAGCTTTAAGAGTAGCATCCTCACTCGTAGTCGAAAACAAAAAGTTTTCAGGTTTCAAATCCCTATGCATAACACCTAACGAATGACAAGCTTCCACCACACCAACAATAGTTTTAATAACATTAGCAGCTTCCCTTTCGCTATACTGACCTTTCGCAACAATCCTATCAAACAATTCACCACCAGCACATAATTCCATCACAATATGAACATATAATGCATCTTCATAAGTACCTTTTATCCTAACAACATTATTATGTTCACTTAAATGATGCATAATTTGTATCTCTTTTAATACATCTTCATAATCCTCTTTACAAATGAGTTTTTTCTTAGGGATTGATTTACAAGCATAGGGTATGCCTGTGGTCTTTTCTGTGCATAAATGAGTTGTACCAAATTGACCTTGGCCTAGTTTTCTACCAATAGTGTACAAGTGTTGGAGATTTGGTGTTTTTTGTTTTAGTACATAGTATGGTTTTGGGTTTTGTGGTGGTGGTGTTGGTTTTATGTTTGGTGGTTTTGTTTTTGTTTTTGTTTCTGCTTCTGTGTTTGAAACTGATGTTGATGATGATGATGATGAAGATGACATTTTTTTTTTATAAAAAGTTTGCAAAGCTTTCAACTTTATCAAATGGGTATTCAAGATTTATAAAAAAGATTCAAGAAATCAAAAAAAATATGTGAAAAAAGTGGTTTTTTTTTTTTCAAGACATATTTTTTTTTGCAAATTTTTGAACTTTAGCATATGGGTTTTGTAAAGATTTTGATTTTATGAAAAGGGTATTCAAAATTTATAAAAAAAGATACATAAAAACTGGTTTTCTTCAAGAGTTTGTGAAAAAAGTGGTGTTTTTTAAGACATAGTATTTGCAAAGTCTTGGGCTTTAACAAATGGGTTTTGTAAGGATTTGAGTTTTAGGAAAAGGGTTTTGAGGATTTATGGAAAAGATTGAAGAAATCAAAGATTTAGTGAAAGAAGAGTTTGGGGACCCTAGATCGCTCTTATCTCACAGAGAAGTTTCTGAAAAATAGGGTGTGAGTGTGAAAAGAGGGAAAATGGATTTCTTTTTAGTTGGTGATGGTGATATGAATGAATGAGATTATGAAAGTGTATTACATTTTTTTTTTTTTCTTTTCTTTTTTGAGATGGAAAAAGACCAAGTCTATGTGGAGATTCAATGTGTTTTCTTCTTTGAAAAGTAAAAGAAAAAAGGTTGAGGTTTCTCACACACTTGTGTTAATATTTTTTTTTTTCTTTTTCCTTTTTTGTTAATTATGATTTTCGACTTTTTAGCTGATAATTCACTGACTAATTTACGAGGTTTGAACTCACCGTCACACAGATTCAAACCAGTGTTAATAATTTTGGGTTGTTTTAATTTATGACTTTGCGAGATGTATTTATGTAAGAGATATCTCTTTGGCGAAACGTTACCACAACAGTTTGTGTAATAAAAATGTTTGATAACGTATTTATAGTTGTGATTATAAAATATTAAATAGCATTAAAAGATATTTGCCAGTTAACATAAATGTTGTCTAAACAAATTATAATTGTATATGTTTAGTTTGAGAGCCATGTTAGCGGCAATATCNGATCACACAAAATGTTACTTTAGTCAGAAAAAACCCACCTACCTTCAGGACACTTATTAAAATTCGAATGAAACCGCACAGTCTAATAATCGCACAAGACTAAAATTGAAAATCTTTTTTGTTTTTCCTCAACGTGAACCACTAAACCAAAAAGTGAACATTTTTCGCATTTTCTCTATCAATAATTTCCGTTTTCTATTTTTGATTTAATGTAATTCTATTTTTATGAAAAAAAGATAGTTAGTGTTTCCTTTTCTCATAAAATGGGTGTGGCCTTATCAACATGTAACAATAATTTATTAGATATGAACAAAATATGATATCTCACTATCATAATGTGTGTGATACACTTGGAAAAAATAGACTTCATTTTTGGGTTATTTTTGTATGGAATTGCAAAATAAACAATTTCTTTAAAAGACTAATTAAATAAACGGGGAATGTCAAGTACTTGGATAAGTAAGTGCTTATTGGCTTGTAGTTTCTTTAAAAAACACTTTGAATTAAATATGTACATGTGGAGATGCTTATTGAAAAGTTCTTATAAACCACAAAGCTTAATTAAAAATACTTGAACCACAAAAGTTGTTTATAATCTCTTAGAATTTAACATACACTTATAAATCAGTTAATAATATCTCTATTTGAAAGTGATAAAAAGTAAAGTTTGTTTATAATGGTTTTTATAAAGTTTTGTTATTTGCAGCTTAAGAACTATATTTAAAAGTTAAAAACGGTCATTAAAGTGATACATTTTTAGACTGAGAGCGGTTAAATTCAAAAAATCGAACAATTTATATACGTCAGTATTTTTAAACATAGCCTAAACGGCCATATTTAACATTTTTTTTTTTTTTTTTTTAATATTAGCATTTATGTAACTACAATAGTTTAAATGGACCTCTTGAGTGTTGAGTGGTAGCCCATTTAGTTTGTCATTATTTATAAAGATATTCTTGTGTGATTTTACGAACATAGTTTACTGTTGGATGTACGAAGTCCATCTTCCGAAATATAAATTACTGTGGTTATGTACTAAAAACTAAAAAACCTATGAATATAGAAAATGGATATATGTTTTTATTTGGAGGGTACACATCACCAAATTGATAAAATGATTTTAAATTCCCCTAAATCCCGTAGCCAAAAATATTGTCCACTGTATGAACAAAATTAAAATATTTTAAAATGGTAGTGGCCTTAATCTATCAAATTATTAGTTAACGATGTTTATTCAATAACGAAAACATTTCTTTTACCAATAGCTCAAAGTAATTTTGTAAAATGTGTAATAAGATGGTAAACTAATAATTTTCTTAATATATTTGGTATCTCATGTAGTCAATAAATGCAAATAACATAATCCAAGTAGTAATTAACGAGGTATTTTTTACTCGCACTCGGCTGCGGGAAAGAGGGCACGGGGTTTAGATTCAATTAAGGAACTACTAAAATAAACACAAGTAATGGTAAGGGGTGTTTTTTATAATTTTTTAAGGACTATTTTCACATCTATAGGATTCGTGGGTTAGGCCCCCGAGGTTAGACAGTGTAACACCCCCATTTTTATGTTTCGTAACGGATTTAGAGTTGGGGTATTACTTCATGGGANAATTTTTTTTTTTTTTTTTTTTTTTTTTTTTTTTTTTTTTTTTTTTTTTTTTTTAATATTAGCATTTATGTAACTACAATAGTTTAAATGGACCTCTTGAGTGTTGAGTGGTAGCCCATTTAGTTTGTCATTATTTATAAAGATATTCTTGTGTGATTTTACGAACATAGTTTACTGTTGGATGTACGAAGTCCATCTTCCGAAATATAAATTACTGTGGTTATGTACTAAAAACTAAAAAACCTATGAATATAGAAAATGGATATATGTTTTTATTTGGAGGGTACACATCACCAAATTGATAAAATGATTTTAAATTCCCCTAAATCCCGTAGCCAAAAATATTGTCCACTGTATGAACAAAATTAAAATATTTTAAAATGGTAGTGGCCTTAATCTATCAAATTATTAGTTAACGATGTTTATTCAATAACGAAAACATTTCTTTTACCAATAGCTCAAAGTAATTTTGTAAAATGTGTAATAAGATGGTAAATTAATAATTTTCTTAATATATTTGGTATCTCATGTAGTCAATAAATGCAAATAACATAATCCAAGTAGTAATTAACGAGGTATTTTTTACTCGCACTCGGCTGCGGGAAAGAGGGCACGGGGTTTAGATTCAATTAAGGAACTACTAAAATAAACACAAGTAATGGTAAGGGGTGTTTTTTATAATTTTTTAAGGACTATTTTCACATCTATAGGATTCGTGGGTTAGGCCCCCGAGGTTAGACAGTGTAACACCCCCATTTTTATGTTTCGTAACGGATTTAGAGTTGGGGTATTACTTCATGGGATCACAGTTACAGTAATAGAAAACGACTCGAAAAGAGACATTTTTATAAATATGTTTTCATTCATTAAAATATCAGAGTTTTATTAAAGTGAGGTCCCGTGAATCTAAGTGTGAAATAGTGTGAGAATGATAAAAAAATTGAAAGTGCTCCGAGTTCAGTGCCTTCTCATGCCTTCTCCTGCCATGTCTCCATAATGATTTACCTAGGATACATGCTTAAAAAGTACACCGTTCGGGCCATCATAATTCAGAAGTATATGCAATAATCGTTTGAGGAGTCAGGGCACTTTAAATCGTAAACCCAACAAACTCGTCAGAACGAAATATCCACATAGTACTCCTCACATGAAGCTCCCTAGTATTGTGTTATGCTTCTAACTTTAAAATAGGTTTGCTATATATATGAAATAGTTTACTTTATACCCTTTTAGTTTAGTATATTTACCAAATCTACCATAGACTTATAATACTTATAATACTTAGTTTATAACTATATAGACTTAATACTATTAGTCCCTATACTTATATTTTTTAAGATAAATGACAGAAATGACCCTTGGACTCTTAAGTTTTCTATATTTACCCTTAATACCCTTAACTTTATAACTTTTGCAAAAGTAGTCCTTTTAAGTTTATAACTACTTAACTTTTATCCTAGGGTTTTATAATTTTGCAAAAAGGGTCTTTATACTTATAACTTCTAAGAAATGTCAAAAATAGTCCCTAGACTCTATATTTTCAAAAAATTACCATATATACCCCTATGCATGGAAAACTTTTCAAAACTAGTCCTAATTCCATGCAAACTATATTTTTATGAAACAAAAAGGTTTTCTAGCTTATGTTTAACTAATTTTAGCTTATCTAAGTTACCTAAGTCAGATTTTAGCTTATGAAAAGGGAGATTTTAGCTTATGAAAAGGGCTTATAGCATGTTTTTAGGGTTTATTCTATATTTAGGGTTTTAAAAAGTAAACTAGCAAATGATTATGACCAAGGCTTAGGCAAGGGATCCTATGGGTTCTAAGGTATCCTATATCTATCCAAAGACTAAACTAAAGCTACTAGATCAAAAATTAAAGCTTACCTAGGTCGTGGGAAGGGTAACGAGGGTTTAGGGTTTTCTAGGGCTTCTCTCGGCTCAAACCACAACTCGACACTACCAAGGCTTTGCTACTCGATATCTTTGGCTTCTAAGGGTCTAGTACTACAGAATATAAGTGAGGTAGAGAGGAGAGGAGGCGTGGAATGAAATGGAGGGGATCGGGGTATTTATACTCGCGGTAAAGAGTAGCGAGCAAGAAATGCTTCGCCATTGTCGTGGAGGGAAGGAGGGAGTAAGCAAGGCTAGAGGGTGGTCGTGGAGGGTCTAGTGGTGACGAGGAGCAGCTATACGTAGCTAGGGGCTGGTGGTAGGCCGGTTGTGGTGGTAAAGAGACCGAGGGAGGCGCTTTGGGGAAGAAGGTGACAATTAGGTGATGAACCTACTTGCTTGGGTGTTTAGAGGTGCTAGGTAGGTTAGGGTAAGGTGCTAGGGTGCTTGATTGGTTGTTTAGGGGTGTTTGGTGACTAGTTTTAGGTTTTTAGGTTTAGTTATGACCTAGTTTTACCTAGAGTGAGTTTAGGGTTTAGTGCCTAAGTTAGGTTTCTAAGAGTGCATGTGACTAATCCTAAGTCCTAAGGGGTTTATACTAAGTGGTGGTAGCTTATGGGAAAGTTTTGGGAAGGTTTGACCTAGTTTTTGGGAAGTTATAGTCTAGTTATGGTTTTGTGCCTAAGAGTCTTGTACCTAAGTTCTAATGGGTTGTACTAAGGTCTAGGGGTCCTAAAGTATCCTAATGTTCCTTAAGTATCTCATACTTAATGATAAGGTGATGCGTGGTTTTGTAACCTTACAATAGGTTTTACCTCTCGAGGGATCTCAAGAGGCTTACAACCCCACCAGGCAGTGTACCTAACCGATGTAGTATAGGATAGTGGTAAGTACGGGGGATTGATCGTTCTCTCACAGGGAATAGTGTTCGTTAGGATAGAAAAACTACTCTAATAGGTCTAAAGGTTGAAGGAAGATTCTTTTTTGTATTTTTATGAAAGCAAGTAAAATCTCGGTTTTGGAAGAAGGGCGGAATTAGTTGCTAGTCAACTAACCCAAGTTTACTACTTATGCAAATTAAAATAAAATAAATATCTAAACTATTGTGGTTGTGAAAACAATATGGAGAAAGTTGTGTTTACTTAGATTTCATTACTCCCTAACTATCTTTTACCGGTTAATTGATATGTATGTTACTTGTGTGGATGAAGGGTGTATTCCTAATAACTCATGGAGTGGCATACATATCTCTCCAATTCTATGAGCTCTTATCTCGCCCTATGCCATGCACGGCACAACCATAGGGGTTGTAAACAGTGGCTCATGCGTTAAATACTACCTTAATAGCCTAGTATGCCTTGGCTACATGTTTCCCAAGACGTTCAAGCACGTTACCATAAAGGAGGTTGGCCAGTTTTCTTGAGCCTAACATTGATGGAACAATCATCCCAACAAACAACAACACACACCAATCAACCAATAATTAATAGTTAGGTTTCATTAGATCTAAGCAAACACTAGAGAATTTAGCTACACATGTTAATTAAAAGACAAGCAAAAGAGATAATCAACCAACACATAGACATATTGATTGAATTAAAGTGAAGACTTATCTTTAATTAAGCATGAGGGTTCCAAGGGTTGGAAACCCTAAAAAGTACAGAAAATTCGTCTTTAGGGTTTGCCCTAAAAGTTCTCCACAAAGTTCCACACTAATGAATGAAAATTAGAAAACTATATATAGATTTTACACTCTGACGGCGTCAGGTTATAAGGGCTGACGCCGTCAGCTCGCCGCCATTAGGTTTCTCGGATGGCCTAGATCCACTTCTGACGCCGTCACCTTATAAAACCTTCTGGGCCGTCACTCTTTAATTTATAACCTGACGGCCTACTTTTCCTAACACCTGACGGCATCAGGTGTTAAATCCAAAAATTCCTCTGGCCCGTCATTTGAAAATTGGATTCCACTCTTTTGTCAAGACTTTCTGACGGCGTCACCTTGTGACTTCTGACGCCGTCAGGTTGTAAATTCACCATCTTTTGAGACTTTGTCGTTTTCTTCACTTTTATGCTCCAAAAACGTCCAAATATGCATGTTTTCCAGAATTCTTATAAAAAGTACCTAAAATGACAAAAGGAATGATTTAGGGCAATATTTGATCACATTTATACGAATTAAGGCTTAAATGACCCCTTAAAAGCGTAACACTTTTCGTCTCATCATAAGGCGAAAAGTGTACCACTTTTCGGGGGTCATTTAAGCCCTAAATCGTATTTATTTGATCAAATATCACCCTGAATCGTTCCTTTTGGCATTTTAGGTACTTTTGAGAGAAATTCTGGAAAAGGAAGCATTTTGGACGTTTTTGGAGCATAAAAGTGAAGAATTCGACAAAGTGCCAAATTCTGCTGGAAAAGTACTCCAGACGGCGTCAATAAGGCCATCAAGAAACCCTAACCACGGAGGCGTGACGGCGTCAAGGTTATACGTGACGCCGTCAGATCTGATTTTCTATATATATTCTCATAATTTTTAGTTATTAGGGGGGAACTTTTAAGGGAGAAACCCTAGACGATTTTTAGCAGCTTTTTCAAGGTTTTTAACCTTGAGATCTTCCATGTTACATTGAAGATAAGTAATCAATTAATCATTCAATATGTTTATGTGTTGTTTGATTCTATCTTGTTCTTGTCTTTTGTTTAACATGCTAGGCTAGGTTTTCTTTGTGTTTGCTTAGATCTAATGAAACCTAACTATTGATTATTGATTGAATGGTGTGTTATTAATTTCATCCCTTATCCAACAAATCCGTGTTTATCATATCCCTACACCTCATTACAACCCTTTTGTAAAGTCCTATTTGATAGTTTATCTTAGGTGCTTACGCCTATTGGAGAAGGTTTTCGATCCTTTCCCAAGCCTATGGTAATCTATTTGCTATGACAGGTAGTGAGAGATATTTTCCATTTTCATTTATGAGATATAATTCTATGACACCTGAGAGATGTGAGTATCTAAACACTACTTGTGAGGTGCTAGTGTGTAATCTCCGTGCTTATTATGATTAAAGTGGAACGATTATTTGTTGTAATTACTTTTATATTAGTGTTAAATGACCTCTAACTTGTATTTTGATTAGAATAAAAGCGCATTTGCTTGAGGACAAGCAAATCTCAAGTGTAAGGGTATTTGATAAGGCGAAAAGTGTACCGCTTTTTAGGGGTCATTTAAGCCCTAAATCGTATTTATTTGATCAAATATCGCCCTAAATCGTTCCTTTCGGTATTTTAGGTACTTTTGAGAGAAATTCTGGAAAAGGAAGCATTTTGGACGTTTTTGGAGCATAAAAGTGATGAATTCGACAAAGTGCCAAATTCTGCTGGAATAGTACTCCAGACGGCGTCAAGCTTGGACGTGACGCCGTCAGACCCTGATAAGCCAGAATGGATTTTGGAGAGATGGCGTCAAGAAGGCAATCAAGAAACCCTAACCAAGGCGGCGTGACGGCGTCAAGGTTATACGTGACGCCGTCAGATCTGATTTTCTATATATATTCTCATAATTTTTAGTCATTAGGGGGGAACTTTTAAGGGAGAAACCCTAGACGATTTTTAGCAGCTTTTTCAAGGTTTTTAACCTAGAGATCTTCCATTTTACATTGAAGATAAGTAATCAATTAATCATTCAATATGTCTATGTGTTGTTTGATTCTATCTTGTTCTTGTATTTTGTTTAACATGCTAGGCTAGATTTTCTTTGTGTTTGCTTAGATCTAATGAAACCTAACTATTGATTATTGATTGAATGGTGTGTTATTAATTGTATTGGATGGGTGATTATCGATGTTAGGCTTAAGAAAACTGGCAGACTTCCGATTGGTAACATGCTTGAACGTCTTAAGAAACATGAACCAAGGTGTACTAAGGTTATTTGATTGTATTTAATGCATGAGCGAATTCTAGTGATCCCATGTTAGGAGCTTCTTAGCCGGCTCGACATAGGAGTGAAGTAGGAGTTCATTGAGTTAGGGTGAGTCCGTACACATCCCTACGAATGGTATTAAGGAATACAATCCGTCATCCACGCAATTAATATAAACTAATCAATCAATAAAACATAGTTAGGGAGTAAGGAAATCTAAGTAAACACACTTCTCCCCATATAAGTTTTCACAACATTTACTTTCNGAGTCCGTACACATCCCTACGAATGGTATTAAGGAATACAATCCGTCATCCACGCAATTAATATAAACTAATCAATCAATAAAACATAGTTAGGGAGTAAGGAAATCTAAGTAAACACACTTCTCCCCATATAAGTTTTCACAACATTTACTTTCTTGTTATTTTATTTTATTTGCATAAGTAGTTATTTGGGTTAGTTGACTAGCAACTAATTCCGCCCACTCCTTCAAAACCCGAGATTTTTACTTGCTTTCATTAAAATATAAAAATCCAAAAAGAATCTTCCCTCACCCTTAGACCTATTAGAGTAGCTTTTCAATCCTAACGACACTATTCCCCAAGAGAACGATCAATCCCCCGGTACTTGCCACTACACTATACTACATCGGTCAGGTACACTGCCTGGTGGGGATTGCAAGCTTTTCAAGATCCCTTGAGAAGTAAAACCTTTTTGCGAGGGGTGCAATCCAACGCATCAAAGTTTTTGGCGCCGCTGCCGGGGAATAACTATTGTTTAGGTTGAATTTTTATTTTATTAGGTCTACTCGCTAGATTCCTTTCTAGTGAGATTTTTATTTTATTTTTCTAGGATTTCTTTAGTCTATCTTTTTCTTTGTGTTTTTGTTTGTAGTAACTTGTTCATCATTTATTCCGTTGGCCATCATGGAAAAAGCGAATCCACCCCTTACACCGGACGATGTGGCTTTGTTACGTAGCCAAATTGAGGAGGAGATAAGTGACCTTAGAGAGCTCAATAGTATGATTGATGTAGAGCTTGACTATGCCTTTAACGACCTAGCAACCGCCATGTACTNCTTTTTCTTTGTGTTTTTGTTTGTAGTAACTTGTTCATCATTTATTCCGTTGGCCATCATGGAAAAAGCGAATCCACCCCTTACACCGGACGATGTGGCTTTGTTACGTAGCCAAATTGAGGAGGAGATAAGTGACCTTAGAGAGCTCAATAGTATGATTGATGTAGAGCTTGACTATGCCTTTAACGACCTAGCAACCGCCATGTACTCGGATAATTACTTAGAACATAATAATCTTACGGTTGAGGAGTTGGTTGAGAAACTTTATGAAGAGGAGATAGATCCTAGGTTGGATGATTATTTCAATTTATACCCCACTAAGGAGGAGATTGCTTACTATAACAACCTAGTTGATAACCCTAGACCACCCTTTGTTAGAATCGACCCAAAAATTAAGAGGGGTGATCCTGGGAATGTAAAGATACCATGTATGATTGGGTACCAACATGTTGAGCATGCTTACATTGACTGTAAATCCCCAATCAACGTGATGTCCTCAAGTGTTTATAGCAACATTATGAACACACCACTTGAGCCTAGGAAAGACCCCAAGTATCCCGGCGGAGTTTGTAACTTCGTTGGAAGGATTGAAGGTATTCATGTCTTTGTTGGAAATTTTACCTTTGTCACCGACTTCATGGTCCTTGAAGATTTGGCAAGTGTTGTTGATTGTCGCTTATCTCACGTTGTGTTAGGCAAACCATTTGTTGAGGTGTCCAATTTAGAGTATGATCGTTTAAAAGGCACGGTTCAGTTTTCTAATAACACTGACAGAATCACTTATAGAATGCCCTATAAAGCAAAGGAATTTCGTTTCGTGCCTCGACTAGACAAGGACAACATTGGTGCAATTGAGGACATCAATGATGAGGATAAGGAGAAAGGCATGGACTATGTTTGGAATAAGAGAAGCCTTTATTATAGGGATTGCTTGAACCTCGGACCTAGATACAAAGTTGATATGGAGATTGTTAGAATGATTAGAGGGGCAATTGAAAAACAAAACGGAAAAACGTAGAGCCCGTGACTTTGAGTCTAGCTACAAGACTCGTTAATAAAGAAAAGCGCTTCTTGGGAGGCAACCCAAGTTTTGTGTGTTTATTTGTTTGTTTGTTTGATTTTAATTGTTTCCGTATGTATGTTTTATTTTTATTGTTATTGATTCATGCTTCAAACTAAATTGTGAAAATGCTTTATTTTGTTTTTAACTTCGTCTTAACTACATATAAAGGTATTTTGCAAAAGATAAGTGTAAGGGAAATCTAAATCGGTTTATAAGAATGAATGAACATGAATCATAACAAT
>LBNU01025761.1:77110-93408 GCA_014162995.1 Artemisia annua | reverse complement strand
TTTTTACTTTTAGAAGTAGGATGGTATACACATCATTTCTTGTCTTTGACTTTCTAAAAGTCAAATTTTACATGAAATGATATTCATTCTACTATGAAGTATGCATTGTTTGTTGACCATTTAGGTATTGTGATTATACTATACCTTGCTTTGGTAACATATATATATCTTGTGACACTAACCTTCTCTTGTAGGATCAAAATCCATGAATTCCTTCCTTGTTACTTCAATTTAGGGGAGTAATATTCAAGGGGGAGCATGGAAAGAGCATTTTTCCGCATCGCAACTCTTCTCTTTGTTTATCTTGTGCGAAAACTAACCTTTTTCTTTGTAGGTTCAAAATCCATGTCTCCTACCTTGGCACTCCATTTAGGGGGAGTATTGTCCAAGGGGGAGTACTTTCGTCATTCCGCCTCGCAACTCTTCTTTTTGTCTCGATAAAAAGGTGGAGAATTTATATTAAACTAAAATTGTTCTCATCCCCAACTCTTGCATATCACATCATTTTAGCAAAAACAAGTTTTAATACAAACTTTATAAGACTTAACACTAAAACTAGTGGCTTACTTATAAATAAAGTTATGTTTTGTCATCAACAAAAAGGGGGAGATTGTTAATACAAATATCGCCTAAAACGTTATTTATATTTTACGATCTTTGCTAAAGTTTTGTCAATAACAAAGTGTAAACTTTAGTTTATAGTAAAACACCATTTTAGTTTCTAATTCTTATATAACTAGACTTTATACTTCATATTAATAATAACATTGTTATATTTCTTAATATAGTAAGTATAAACATCACATCATATGCATTTATGGAAAGGTTGAGTGTTTGACTCTCCACAGGTTTTCCTACACACTTTAGAAGTATTCCAACTTTGAGTGTTTGACTAGAAGTAACTTGATGTGACATTGCTTGATATGGAAAGATTTTCTTGTAAGCTTTGACTGTCAGATCTGGCGGAACCCTGGGGGTATATGGGCGGAACCCATTCTTTGGTTCCGCCGTATCCGCCAGACTGATGGTTTGTTTGGGTATAAATACCAAACCACTTGCAAGAAATCACCCATCAATTAGAGTCATATTTTACACATATACTCTCATCTAACTCAGTAGAAACTAACTTGTGTGATTGTCTTATGTAGAAAGGAAGTTCACAAGTTCATCCAAGAAGTTATAAGTATTCAACACAACGTTGCAAGACTTGTTAGCTTAACTTCATATAAACTTAGTGTAGTTTATACTTCATATGTTTGTGTATATTCAAGAGTGATCGGTTAGTATTTTAGGCCTTAAAATACATAGTGTGACGGGAGTGGTTGTACCCTTGTAAAAGAACTCGACATCTAGCTTAGTGTCAGAAATAGTGGATACGCGACGTTAGGTTGGTTCTACCTTGAACTAGGACCCGGTATCTAGCTTTGTACCGGATAAAGTGTAAGCGACGATTGTGAAGGTTTCTCTACCGGTGAAAGGAGCTTGTTGACTAGTGCTTGAAACTCTCGAGTTGGAAACTCGGGGCATGGATGTAGGGCAAAGATAAAGAGTCCTTGTAGCCGAACCACGATAAACAATCGTGTTGTGGTTTGATCGTTTCTTTCTTTATACTCACTTATTAATTATTGATAATTAGTGAGAATCGTTAATTACACGTAAAGCTTTTCAAAGATTAACAAGTTAAAAAGCAGTAAACTATTCAACCCCCCTTCTAGTTTTCCACAAACAGGAAAGAGCCCTTTTGAGATCGTTACGGGGCAACAACCGTAGAATCCAAGTTCCCTAGCCACGCCTTATACGGGTATCAACTCTTCAGCGTTTTAATTTGCAAAAGAATGGCACAAAAAAGCTGACAAAACGAGAGTGTGCTTGGACAAGGCTGCGAAACGGATGAAGAAATGGGCATANCATTTTGTCGATTTCTTCACTTTTATGCTCCAAAAATGTCCGAAATCGCTTCTTTTGTGAAATTCCTCTCAAAAGTACCTAAATGACAAAAGAAACGACTTTGGGTGAAATCCGATCCAATAATATACGAATTAGGACTCAAACAGACCCCTAAAAACGTAACATTTTTCGCCTCATCAATCCGCCAGACTGATGGTTTGTTTGGGTATAAATACCAAACCACTTGCAAGAAATCACCCATCACTTAGAGTCATATTTTACACATATACTCTTATCTAACTCAGTAGAAACTCACTTGTGTGATTGTCTTATGTAGAAAGGAAGTTCACAAGTTCATCCAAGAAGTTATAAGTATCAACACAACGTTGCTAGACTTGTTAGCTTAACTTCATATAAACTTAGTGTAGTTTATACTTCGTATGTTTGTGTATATTCAAGAGTGATCGGTTAGTATTTTAGGCCTTAAAATACATAGTGTGACGGGAGTGGTTGTACCCTTGTAAAAGAACTCGACATCTAGCTTAGTGTCAGAAATAGTGGATAGGCGACGTTAGGTTGGTTCTACCTTGAACTAGGACCCGGTATCTAGATTTGTACCGGATAAAGTGTAAGCGACGATTGTGAAGGTTTCTCTACCGGTGAAAGGATCTTGTTGACTAGTGCTTGAAACTCTCGAGTTGGAAACTCGGGGCATGGATGTAGGGCAAAGAGAAAGAGTCCTTGTAGCCGAACCACGATAAACAATCGTGTTGTGGTTTGATCGTTTCTTTCTTTATACTCACTTATTAATTATTGATAATTAGTGAGAATCGTTAATTACACGTAAAGCTTTTCAAAGATTAACAAGTTAAAAAGCAGTAAACTATTCAACCCCCCTTCTAGTTTTCCACAAACAGGAAAGAGCCCTTTTGAGATCGTTACGGGGCAACAACCGTAGAATCCAAGTTCCCTAGCCACGCCTTATACGGGTATCAACTCTTCAGCGTTTTAATTTGCAAAAGAATGGCACAAAAAAGCTGACAAAAAGAGAGTGTGCTTGGACAAGGCTGCGAAACAGATGAAGAATGGGCAGATACGAAGCGAAGGGACGTTTATTTTCAAGTTTGAGACAAAGTCATGCTGAAATTACTTCAGATTCAGTTCAAATCAATGTGATCTATGCGTAAGGGACTGATAAGAAAGTACAAAGGACCATTTAATAATAAAATGAGTAGGCAAGTCCGCGTACCAACTTGATTTACCTTTGTGGTTAAAGATTCATTTAGGAGTACGTGTGAGATTGCTGAAAGAGTACAATCAAGACAAAGAATATGAAAGACAAAACATCTCCAAGAGTGCACCACTGGTTCTCGCTACCACATTTGACAAAGAAATTGAAACAATTGTGATGGACCGCGACGTGCGAAGAAGGGGAGTTCCATGTTACAAAGAACTAGTTGATGAAATGGAACTGACTACCCGAAGAGGATTCGAACTGGGAACGAGAAGACTTGCTATGGCAGTTCGAAGATCAAATTCGTCGCTACAAAGATGAAAGCACGATGAGGACGTCGTGAATTTAAGTGGGGGAGGGTGTTACGAGCCGAATCATAGCAGCCCACTAAGTAAAAACCTCGATGCGATAACATGACTAGACTACTCTAGAATATTGTACTTACAAAATATCTAAGATATTATGCCTAAAATATCATAGATACTTGGCAAGAATGATTTAGAGATTATCTAGAAAATGTTATATGTAAAATTCTTAGATATTTTAGCATAAGATTCAAGAACTTGATTTTTCTTTAGTATAAATATAATTTATCGCCCTCATTTTGAAGCATCTATTTTGTAACTAATATTTCTAGTGCAATATATCAAGTATTCTCGAGTAAATCTGCAAGTGTTCATCATTAACCTCTTCCATGCTTTTTAGCTTACTTAGTCGTTGAAACCGACTCACTAAGTGCCACATGGACATTGTGAATTAGTCTCGTTACAATTAACTCAACTATGTTTTTTTTCCCTATTGTAATTTGCATTTTATTTGAATAAATGAAAACTTAGTTGGTTTGAAAATATAATAAAGAAAATAAAATTATAGGTCCTAAAAAGGGTGTTTTGGCTTGGTAATGAGTGAGTGGGTATTTTGATATGTGAATATGAAAAAAAGAAATGTTGAGATGACGGTGATGTGACAAAGATGTTAAGCCATGATGCCCATGCACTTACAAATCATTGTGCGAAAAAAAGGATGTTTTCTTAAATGCACATTTTTTTTTATTTATGAAAATCATCTATTGAGGAACAATCAATCTAAGAAAAAAAAAAGTGTCCCAAAACACACTCAAAACCACTTGCTGCCTCATTACATCATCAAATTCAAACCCTCAAAACATTTATAAAATAAAAAGAAAGCAGTTAAAAGATGATGAAAAAGACTAAAAATTTCATGAGGAAGAAGAAGATGAAACACAAGTCGCAAAAGACGATAGCAATGACATGCGATATATTAATTTCCATCAATCATTATATAATAGTCATTTAGGAATTCAATATGCTCTTTGTTGATTGGTATGTGTGAATACACATACGTTTATTTGACCAAATGCGGACTTATAAGACCAAAAACTAACCAAAGATATTCGTGTTTTTGTGTTTATGATTGTGCAGGTACGGATATTGCAAATATGGACAAAAATCAAGCTAATAAGACAACAACGAGCACGAGATTTGGAAAAGAGTCAAAAGCCGAAACCGGGAAAAGATTTCTTCATTATGCATCACATTTGAGCATAAAGTGTCAAGATTAGTCCTTGATGAATCAATATATGACATGAATGGCCCTTGGATTTATTTTGAAGAAATGACATGATTGGTCCTTGGAAATTCAGAAGTTACACCTTTGGTCCCTCAATTTTACCTAAACCTAAACTATCCTAAAAATCCTAAACTACAAATTCTATCACTACAAAAATCTGTGAAATCAATTAATAACCCAATCCAAATAACAAACCCAGCCCATTACTCACAAAGGCCCAAAGCTAGTCCCAGCCCAACTTTTTCTATTAATAAATCTGTTAACCCGTTTTACCCCTTCATACCCGTAACCCACCCAAAGTCAAATACCCGGTCAACACCTCATTTAAACAACTATAATTAATTTCCCACTTTGCCCCGCCTTTTCTATTCATCTCCTACATCCCATCACTGATTTTCCATCTGTACCCTCAAATAGTTTGGTGCCTTGGTACTTGAAATCTATTTGAAAATTTATAAAAAATGTTTTTATGACTAGTTTTGTTGTTAAACTTGGGATATAAGTAGCTTTTTCATAGTTTGGTTCGCATTTAATAGCTTAAAAATAAGATTGAAAAGGCATTGTTTGTCAGTTAAGTGCCCTGCACAATTGCATGAACGCCCAATTAACTTTAGTTTTTGATTTTTATTTTGCTCAATAATGGTCCATATTATCTGAAATTTGGTAATAGTAATGTCTGCTTGCTCTTCAAGTTGATTATCATTTTTATTATTTTCTATTTTAGCTTTTGCCTAGCCTTTAGATAGCCTTAAATTAGCTTCTCAGGCTGTTTGGTATAAACTTTTGTTAGATTTAGCTTGTGTTGGATTGAGCTTCTCAGCTTGCATTAGCTTGTTAATTTGGTTGTTTTAGAGTGTTTAGGTTAGTAGTAGTTAGCTTAAGCTTATTTTCCTCCTTAGCTTGTAGCTTTTGGCCCTCTAGGATAGCTTTTTGTTTGTATTATTTTTCTCTGTCAAGCTCTTTAGCATAACTGATTGATTCATAAGCTCAATCTGAGTTTGTTTTAACTTTCAAAAGTGTTGTCTTAATAAAATATTTCTGTTTTCAGCTTATATAAAGTTTTCAAAAGAAAAATATATAAAAAAAAATACAAAAAGTGCAAAAAGGGGGTTCGAACCCCTGACCTCATGCTCACACACCTCACACCACAACACACATAAACCATACGCGCCCTAGGGTCTTCTCGGTATAACTCTTCCAAAACAATTCTTTTAACTACTTTATGTCCCTTATAAGCTTATAAGCTGTTGGGCTTATTAGTAGCTCATTATAACTTGATTTTTCTGTTTTCTCATTTTTCCTAGGTTCTAATTAGATTAATAGACTTTCCTGCAAATTTTCGTAATTTTTCATCACCTTTTGATATTTTTCTTAATTTAATTTCTTTTTCTTAATTAAATTCATAATAAATAGAAAAATTATCAAAAAAATAAATTTCTTTTTCTCAAAATAATTTTACGTTTTAAGGATCTTTATTTCTTAGATTTTACGTTTTAGCTCGTTACGTTATGTTTTTAATTTGTGTTTACGTATTAGCTTACGTGTGCTTCTCAAATTTGTGTTAATTGCTTATGTGCTTATTTTTAGCTTATATTTCATCGTTCTTAACATAAACATCCAAAAATCTCTTTTAATAACTATTCACGACACGTTTTACAAATTGATATCACGATTCCATTCATTCCTTCAAGGGGATAATGAGGGGATTCATATTTCCTTTGAATCTCTTGGAGATTCTATACTAAACTATAATTGATTTTTACAAATCATTGATTTAAAATTTTTGGGTGTTACACACAATCTTTCATTCTCTCTAAATTTTTATAAACATTAAGAATATTGATTTATTATCAATGGATGTTGCTGTGATTGATTGGAAGGATTCGAAGTTCGAAAAAAGATGTTTTGTATGAAGATATTAATTCTCCTCAATGGATTGATTTCGCAAGATGTTCCGCCTGCTGACGATGAAGCATGGTTTTGTCGCCCTGGTAACACGAATTCTTTTGTTTTTAATAAGTACTTCTTTTAGCAACTCATTATTGATTTTTCAAAAGATACACAAACTTGTTGACGAAACACATAAAATATCAAACGGTAGCCAAATTCCCCGGAGCCTATATCTGCTCCTGGCGCGCTGCCCGCGCGCCAACGCGCGGGTGACGCGCCAGGCCACTGTATGGCTTCGGGCGAAATTTGAAAGTCGGCTTTCCCCTTACCCGACAAATGTGGATCTTTCAATACATGTATGAATATGTTATGTGCTTAATTGAGAACACTCGAAACGAGTTTTGGGATTAGAGAGATCCAACTTTTAAAGCACCCATTTACGGGAAAACGCCAACTCATGTTTTCTAACTATCGCCTCTAGCCAAGGCTTTTATAAACTTAGCGAGCTTATATATTTCACGTAACGTCATGTGAAAGCATCCATATGCTCATATCCCGTGCTTACGTCTTCTCTAATTATGTAACGGGTTTACTCCCTTATTGGTCAAACTAAGGCAAAGGTCACTTTGCGTAAACGCATCCTTTCCCACTTGGGTTATGCTTTACATCAAGGCAAAGCACTTAACTTGTTTAAACCAAGGTGTTAGTTAAGTACGTCGAATCGTGGAAAGTCACGAGATATGAAACTATGGATTCTCGACGTTGTGTTACTTGAACTTATAAGTAACCTATGATTTTCTCAACTTATAATCTTAATTGTCTAAACTTTTTCTTCTTAATGACAATTAGATTATTTTTTAATCTTCTTCTTAATCTTAATTACAAAAGAAAACAAAACCAAATCTCCCACAATTCTTCCCAAAATCATTCCCAATATTCTCTTACAATATTCCCTTACACCTCTTACACAACCATGTACCTTTTGTCTCCCTTACTCACACACAATATTCACATACTAACACACCATTCTCTCAATCTACCAACTTCCCATACACAATCTTATACACACACTCATTCACCTTTTGTACACACACATACATACCTTGTACACTTGTACACACACTTCTCTACACACACTAGATTTCAAATTCACACATACTACACACAACCATCTCTTCTATACAAACACTAGCCAACACACCATATCCTTCCATATCCAATCATATCTAAATCATATATTCCTTACACACATCTCATCAAAATCTTTTATTCCCTTACACCCTTTCACATCCCATCCATACAACTCATCACCTCCTCTCTAATTCAACACATGGGAATAAATTTGAAATCCAAAGGAGGCTCCCTTTGATCCTAGCCATCCAATTCAAACCACTTCATCTCAACCATCCATCTCATTCTTTCCCCTCAAGCAAAGGAATATACCTTTGGAATATCCTTTCTCTAACCCAACCATGGTTACTCTAACCCAACTATGGTTAGTTCTCTACACTTAACCTTGGTTAACTCTTTACCACACCAAGGAAGGAATATTCCCTTGGATATACCCTTTAACCTAACCATGGTTTATTCTCTACACACTCTTCTAACCTAACCATGGTTACTTCTAAACCCAACCTCACACACTCTTCCCTATGGAAGAATATCCCATGGCATATTCTCTTCTCTATTATGCCATGTGAGGAATACCACTTCTACCCCTACCAAATTACCCTTTCTACTCTTCTACCCTTGGTATTTGGTTTTCTAATATACACTTCACAAAACATTTTCCAAATTGGCTATTTGAGTTGGTAAACCTTAGATTGATTAATGTTAAGGTTTAGTGTGAAGTACAATTGGGGGTTTAGCAAGGTAAGGTATTTATAAAGCCAACACCCAAAGTATCGGAAAAACTTTTACTGGGTGTCTGGCGCGCCACCCACGCGTCAACGCGTGGGCAGCGCGCCGGGCTTGGTAAAATTTTCCCAAGTTGGGTTTTTGCCTATAAATACCATGCCTTGCCTCTTTTATTCTTCACCCCTTGCCATTACTCTTTCTCTCTACATTCTTTCTCTCTAATCCTCTAACTCTATCTTGTGTTCTTAGTAAAACAGATTAACATCATTTGAAAGAACACATCTCCTTGCAAGGGAAGAATCACAAGAACCTAATCCACTCTTGTGATTGTGTCGAGGGTCTTTTTCTCTATACCCTTTCTATTAGAATCGAGTCATTAGGTTAGGTTAGGTCTTGATTCAAAGAAACAACATTCTATAATTCTATTTGGTTGTAAGGGAAGTCTTGTGTCTTTGTGACCAAGCCTAGATTGAGGATCTAGTTTGAAGACTTTTGTCTTGGTGACCAAGCTTAGATCATTGGGGATCTAGTTGGGGTTTGATACTTCCGGTGGGAAGTCTTAGTGGTCTTAGTGGTAAGTCGAATCACGAGATTCTTTTAGGTGGTTTCCAAGGGCGGAATACCGTTGGGGAGTAGCTCTTCTTAGTGAGCACCGATCTTAGTGCATATCGGTGGAGTGAAGTTGTAACGGTTTGTAATCCACCGAAAGGATTATACTAGAGTAATAGTATCGGTGTCGTGGATTCGCAACTGGACGTACGGATGGTATAAACCCCCCATCCCGAACCAGTATATATCGTTGTGTTCTTACTTGCTTTATATACTTTGGTTGTGTTAGTGGTTGTTGGATTATTGTACAACCACTTGGTGTTCTCTTTGGCTTAAAATTTTTTTAAACATCTAAAAAGCCGAAGAAACCGTATTCACCCCCCTTTACGGTTCTACAATTGGTATCAGAGCGGAATACTCAAGTTTTTGAGCGTTAAAACCTTCCCGAGAAGTCGTTTTAAGTCAAAAACTTCTTTTCCAAAAATCTAAAATCCTAACAAAGATTTTTGGTAAAGTTGAGTATAGATCCATGGCTCAAGAGAACTATGTTGAGGGGTGCTCTATGCAAAGACCACCTTTGCTAGAAACCAATAGGTTTTGTTTTTGGAAAACCTGGTTTGAGACCTATGTTAGGTCCAAAGATCTTGATTTGTGGGAAATCATCCAAAATGGCAATTTTGTGTTTATGGTGGAAGACCCCGAAACAAAGTTGTTGGTGAAAAAGCCACATTCGGATCTAAACGATGATGAGAGAGGAAGCTTGGCAAAAATGATGAAGCAAAGATGTTGATCTATAATGCTCTACCTCGAAGGGAGTTCGAGAGAGTCCACGTTTGCAAGACCGCCAAGGAGATTTGGCACTCACTCATCATTACTCATCAAGGCAATTCACAAGTTAAGGATTGCAAGATCGACTTGCTCATCCAACAATATGAGAAGTTTTCAATCTCTGACGATGAAACCATTGACAATGGTTACACACGGTTCAACGCTATTATCACAAGCCTCACAGCTTTAGATCCTAGCTTCTATAATAAGAACCATGTAAGAAAATTTCTTCGAGCTCTTCCGGTTAAGTGGAGGCCAAAGGTGACGGCTATTGAAGAAGCCAAGAACTTGGCGAAACTTCCTCTTGACGAGTTAATCGGCAACCTCAAAGTGTATGAAATGATTTTAGAAAACGACAAGATCGTTTCTAAAGAAAAAAGAAAGAGGTTAAGTCACTAGCCCTTAAAGCTAAAGTCACTAGGGAACAAACTAGTGATGACAATGATGAAGGAAGTGATGAAGACGATGAAGAGCTCAACCTTATGGCAAGAAACTTTAGGAAGTTCTTTAGACGAGAAGGTAACCCTAGGCGCGGTAATCGGTTTGGTAACCAAGGTGATAGTAATGGTAGAAAGGTTAGAAGAGATTGTGGCTATAATAATAAAGGTGGTGTAAGCTCAAGGCGCGAACGCGAGTGCTACAATTGTGGAGACAAGAATCACTTTATAAGTGAATGTCCAAAGCCCAAAGAAAATAGGGCATTCGTCGGCGGAACTTGGAGTGATAGTGAAGACGGGGATCATTCGGAAAGAAATGAAACGTGTCTCATGGCGTTTGAAAATCAAGAGGTATCTCCAAACTCTTCTATTTCTAATAAAGATTTAAATATTTGTAATTTGCAAAAAGAGAATGAGGAATGTTTTAAAACTATTGAAAAACTTGTTGAAGAGAAACACTCCCTTAATAAAAAGGTTTTTGAACTCGAACGAGAAGTAAAGAGACTTTCTCAACACAAAGAGGTGGTTGAACCTTGCACAAGTTGTGAAAAACTTAGACATGAGGTTAACTCTTTGAATGATAAAGTATCCAAACTTCAAAAGGAGTCATTAAGTTTTTCCAAATTTAAGAAAAGTAGCAATGATTTGGATGATATGTTAAGTCAACAAAAATTGTCCCAAGATAAGGAAGGTCTTGGATTTTTGAAAAATGAGAAAACAACTTCCAAGAGTCTAATCAAACCTATTGTATTTGTAAAAGCAAGCCAAAATGAAACTCCTAAAGTTTCCAAGCCTGACGCGCTGGATGACGCGTCGACGCGCCGGCAACACGCCAGGACTCTGAGGAAAAGTAGAGTTTCGTCAAAAAATTTTGTTAAACCTACTACTCCTCAAGCTCTTTTTGTAAATAATAAAGGTACTCAAACACCCCTTACAAGAAATGAAACCCCAAAACAATTTTACAAACCGGTTTCATGTAATAGACTTGGATACACACAAGCTCAAGTCGACCATAAACCTATCTTACCTACACCAAATATGAAACCTTCTTATAATCAAAGACATTCTTTTCAAAACAATCGATCATCATCAAGAAGAAATTTTTCAACAACCAAAGGTCTTCACATCGTCAATATAACTCATACCAAAGGAGATACAACTCCTACCCAAACTAAAAAAATTTTAGACCACACAACCATCAAAACTTTGGACCAAGATCTCAAAACCAAAGTAATTTTTCAAACAACCCTTGGTCTATGTTTTCAAGCTATGGTCTTGAGACACTAAGTGTCTTGCTTCATGACCCAAGGATGTTCAACTTGGGAATGTCTTGTGCTAACAACAACCATTGGGGACCAAATTTTTGAATTATATGTGTGTTAGGTATAAGCTTGAACCGACCTATTAAATTGTTGAAAGTGGTTGCTCCAAGCACATGATCGTAGTTGAAGATTGTTTTAGTATACATATGTAATCTTTGTCAAGAGGTCTTCGGTAGTCTAAGCATCAATGGTGGATCTTTATCTCGTGGTCATGAAACAAAAATCATCCATTAATATCGAGCTAAGTTTTTCCTTTATGCCTATGGATTCTTAAGTGCTTTATATGTTAGTTGTCAAAAATACTATGTGAACTTGATTGATGCTTGGTAGCTTATTTTTGTCAAAACTTGAGATATAGGAGAACTTAGAAACTTAAAGGGGATTAACATAAAATGAGACTAAACTTGCATGCTATGTGTTTTCTTTCATAACTTGAATACATGCTCATATTAAGTGTGAAACACTTAATTGTTCGAAAACATGTCTAGGAAATTAAATGTTAGAGTTAGCCCATGAGATCTCATATCATATATAGGGTTAAATAAATACGCTTAGACATGAATATTATTGAATGTTGTCCACACATGCTTATTTGCTGTAATGATTAAATGCTAATATGAAACATATGTTTGCATGTGAATATGTGTAATAACCAAGAATCAATCTTCAGGAGGTCGGGGATGCTCGAAATAAAGGTTAAACATGGTATATTAGATTAAAGAATTGGGGAAGGTGTGTGTGTTTTCTAGAGAGAGAAAGAGGAGAAACCACACACACCTTATTACAAATGAACATCCAACCTCTCCTAGTTGCAACTAGGAGAGTATATATACTACAAAACACTAAAACTATGTCCTATAGACATAACTAGTCCTCGTGCTTTTAACTAATGCAATTTCCAACATATAACATTATTTTCAAGGCTAACAATCTCTCCCCAAAGTAATGTTATATGGAAATTGCTTACAATGTTCCCTACAAGCACAATTAAGTAAAACACAATACAAAACATTAGCACAGCAGCTCTGAGAGTGGTCTTAAGCACCATAGCTTCTTATATATCTGAGTCTTCTCGGCTGCCATCACTTTGACTTGTAGAGGAACAATGTGTGTGAGTCTAATTAGGGATTAACATTGACCATTACAATACACTCTCCCCTAATTATTGCTCTCCCCCAAACTGACAACATCTCTGATGAATGCCCTAACTCTGAAGAAGTCTTTTGATAATTAAATGCAATCCGTCTTTAGTCTTCAAACACGCAGCGGACAATGTAGAATAGACTGTAGACTCGACCTTCTTCAGGATTTTCTGTTCGGGGGTACAATGTATCAACATCTTCATCTTCACCAAATGCATTCCAGCTATCTTATAAATCAGCCCATAACGTACACATGTAATTAACAAAGGTAGAAACGGTTCAGCCTGGTCACATGGACCTTTAGTACTTCATAAAGTACATATTTATTTCACATTTCTCTCCCCTGATGATTGCGATCTCATCGAAATCAGCATACCAATGTGTATATGTAGTTGTAACCGGAAGCACCTTTAGAATAGACTATAATCAGCACGTGTGAAGATGTCGATAATCCCAATCTACTAACGATACCATATGAAATTGTCTAACTCTTTATCAACCTCTGAATGAACAACGACGGCTATTTCCATTAATCCCATAAGGAAGAACTCAATATGACGAACTTGAGAATGAAGTAAGATTCCCCAGACTTGTGACTTAAGCTTGTGGTTCCTGTAGTAACTAAGAACGGTGTAGAGAGTTCGTGAAGCATCGAATCCCTAAGTACTCAATAATCTTCATCCAACCAACCAACAAGTATGAGACGTAACACCTCTTGATTATCCACATCTAGGTGTGACACTGAGCACTACAACGTTACTCCTTTAAGTGATAGTTAACTAGGTCTTCGTCCGTCCACCCCTTGACCTATGAAAACTAGATAAACCAAGTCTTCGTCACCATGTATGTAACCCTTGGTTAACATATATAGATGTGCCCAACAAGTATCGTCGAAATTCATGCATCCAACCAACCCTAAACTTTGAGATAAATAAGTACGCATCCGTAAGACTTCACTTCAATCCCAAGCAAAAAACAAAGAATTCTCCTTGTAGTCACAAACTTCTGATATTAGCCATCGTCATTGTATTATGATTCTTGATCAGGATCTTGTTAAGCAAAACGTGGTGTGTTTTGAGGTGTGATATATTGGTATTTATGTAATGAAACAAATAAATGAATCATGTTCTGTATAAGGTCTACCAATGATATCATGAAGTGGGTGAGGTGATATATTGGTATTCATATAATGAAACAAGTTAATGAATCATGTTCTTGTATAAGGTGTACCAATAATATCAAGTATTGGGTGTGGTGATATTAGGGTTTAGGTTTAGTGATTTCCAAATTTCCCTCCAAAAATTGAAGTTGAAAAATTTCTCGCCCAAACTTTGAAAATCACTATGAAATGCGAGTGTAAGGTTGCACGAAAAATTTGAGTTATGAAAATTTTTACGCCAAATTTCACCGAAAAATTTTGAATTTTGGCCAAAAAATTTGAATTTTTGGTCAAAATTTTCAACGTTAGACCAAATTTTTGAATTCCGTAAAATTGAACGTTTAAACGCTCCATAGAAATTAAATTATTACTCAATTGTCCGCCAAATTTGAATTTTTTTTTTTTTTTTTTTTTTTTTTTTTTTTTTTTTACAAACTTTCCTCCCAATACTCGCTAATTGGGGCATACTCGCTTAAAGAAGAGTTGAACTTACAGTGGATTAGTGAGAAAGTGCTCCATGCAGTCTGGGAAAGAGTTAAGAAGCTTTATGGTATTGGAACGGATTATCGGAAACAACGAAATGGAAACACAATTGCCTTAAGGACTTCGCAAGTTCCTCAATCCTGTTGAAGTCCATAGGAGTCGGTATTATCTCAGATTCTGCAAGATCGATGGAATGATTTGTCAAGGCACAACTTCATCACTACAGGGACAAAACATTGCTAACAACACAGTCTTTGCTGAATGAAGGCTACAAACCAGAATGGGGGGGAAGAGTACGGTCACCCATTGGTTTATCAGACGAAGAATTTGCATGATGTTTACTTATGATCATTGGTACGATTTCTTGAAGCAGAATCAGCGCAGCGAGGCAAATGGTGATTAGTGGAGGAGTGAGATGCTTGCCTAAGAAAACATGGATTCCTCTAGCACTTATTGGCTAATACACCATCACATTCATCGAGTAAACACACCATATCAAACCATCGTCATCATCTTTCCACTCACAATACATGCAACAAACAATACATTCCACAACACACAGCTTGGCAAATCCCACCAACAACAATTCTTACCCAACATAAGTCGATTCTGGTAGACCAAGAACAACAAGGTGAAATGCTTGATCATCAGCACTGATTTGTTGTCGATCTTCTTCAGTGTAGTCTGTCTCATTCTGAAGTCTGTGGAAAGGTGGTACTGGGGAGGTTCCATTCGGATCACCAGGGTCTAGTATTTCTCTTGGTTTGAAAGGACCGTGCAAAACAGAATTAACAAGGAGTGTTCCATTTGTTTTGCTCTTAAGATAGCGTAACATTCTACTAGCCCATTGTGAATAACCACCCTTTGAAAGCATAGGAGGTCGGTTTTCAGCACCGGCGGCATGAATATCTTGTTGAGTTGCCATGAGGATGTGATTCAAAGTGAACAGTCGTGAAAAGTTGTTGTTGGATCTTTAGGATGAACGTAGATTGTTGATGTAGATTAGGTTTGATTTGTGAAACGTCGTTGGTTGATACGGTTGTATTTTTATAAATTAAAGTGTCGGTCATTAAAGTCTTAAATCATGTAATAGGTTGCGTTAGAAAGCGTTTCAAGAGTTATAAGTCCATTAGTTCAATAAGAAAGAAGTCGAAGGGCCAAATATGTATAAGTTGAAAGGCCAAGACTTCATAGCTATATAATGCATTGTAAGCCTTCATTTGAAGGTGAGGTTCATCATTTGAATAACACACATAGTTCATATCTTTACATGATGTTCTCCACTCTCTCTCTCTCTACTCTCTCTCTAGAATAAGCTTGAATTAGTTGTGAAATAAGTTGTATCCAAGATCCTACAAGTGGTATCAATCGCCAAGGGATAGATTTAGGTTGGGTTAGATTACTTTTGGTTAGTTTTTTTTGGGTTTTTGGTTCGTCCTTTATTCATTTAGGTCGTGGGTTGATTAAGGCTTAAAGGTTTTTGGTGTTTTCAAGGTTTTTGATTCGTTAAGTGTGCATCATAACTCGTTTGCTACAAAAATTTTGATCAGTATCACGTTTTGGGTTTTTGGCGAGTTTGATATTTAGGGTTTCGCGAGTATGGGGGTTTTGAGTGGATTCTAGCGAGTAGGGGTAATTAGTCTAGCGAGTATTGAACATTTGGTAGCGAATATCACATCTTTATTGGCGAGTAAGCCACTCTTATCCTTATCCTCAGCGAGTAAGGACTTCTCATTAGCGAGTATCACCAAAATTTTAGCGAGTATCATTCTTGTCAGCGAGTATCAAGGTTTGAAGCTAGCGAGTATCAAGGTTTTATACTGTTAGCGAGTTTGAATACTTACCTAGCGAGTATCAACAACACTAGCGAGTATGACATCTACTTAGCGAGTTTGAAAGTTTATTAGCGAGTTTGGTTCT
>LBNU01025761.1:48882-69562 GCA_014162995.1 Artemisia annua | reverse complement strand
ACAGATCTAACCGCTGACAGAAACTAACCGCTGACAGAAGATAACCGCTGACAAAAGTAACCGCTGACAGAGTAACCGCTAGTAAGTAAACCGCTAAAAAGTAAACCGCTGAAAAGGTAACCGCTGACAAAGAAAACCGCTAGAGGAGCTAACCGCTGGTAGCAAACCGCTGAAATAGTACAAACTTTCAAGACCGCCAAGAGTCATGGCGAATACGCCCACAACAATCTTCAGGTTAGACTGTAAGAAAACAGTTCCAATAACATTATAAATATATTAAATCAACACAATCAATAGTTAAATAAAAGAAATTACCATAAGTTTAGCTTGGCAATACAAATGATAGCATCAAGTTGAGACCGAAAGCTTTTAGAATGTAGAGAATTATCAATACAGACCATGATAAGCTCCTGATATCAAATTAAAAACAACCACCAAGTTAGTTAGTTAGTTAATAAAAGTTTAATCAAATAGAATAACGAAAGAACAGGATACCTGGGCCACCATCGTGGAGTGAATTGAATTGAATTGTATTCATGATTGTTCCTGCTTACAGAATTAATAGAATTGGTCAGACCTCGCAAAGAAAAGAAGGGAATTTGTAGCAATACTAACTTAGGCTTCCAAGTTTCAAGTATGGTCTTTATTTCATATTTCCCGACTTAAATTCAAAGTCCCATTCTGGAACCATATCTTAAACCGGTATCGCTTCAGTACAACTGTACTAAAACTGGTAGAGAACCGTATAATAATAGCTGTTAATACAAAAAAACATGAATTAGAACTTCATCAATCACAAGGTTGAATTTACTTAAAATCAAATTTTCTGACGTCAAGTTCTATCTTTTTGGAATTAAAAGAACTAGAAAAAAACAACTACAACACAAGTAGGCATATACAATGGCCAAAATACTGTCCCTAATGAGCAAAAGTGATAATCAAACCAACAAGTAAAGCTATTAGTATAAACCCTAACAATATACACTAGCAAATTCAAAGTAACATGTATTGAAAATCAGCCTTTAAAATTGATGACAACTATGAATACAATAATGATATGATTAATACAATTATTAATCAAATTAACACAAACAAATAAAACAAATTAGCAAACTTATTAGGTAAACAAGGTATTACCTACGAATTCTAATGACAGACTAAGCAGTTTGAGAATCCACTTCTACAACCCGAACCGTTTCTGATATTTATATTTAATAAATAAAACCTAACCTTAATAGTGTGGGAAGAACGTGTACCCTTCAAATCGTACTTCTTAGCGCCAAAATCAGAATTGCCGCCAAATAAATTAGCAAATCTAAATTTCTAAATTAGTCAGCGGGCTTATTTTCCCCCAAATTTGGTGAGTTACAGAATATTACAATTTACAAAACGAATCCTTCATGTTGACTCTTTAATACACTTTTCATATTTTTTAAACCAAGCTTAAATATATGTCGAAATAGTCTATGGCGTAAACGAGTAGTGCTCGAGCTTGGTCAGACACGAGCTCAACGAGAAATTTTGAGACGATTAAGCTTGGCTCATTTGGAGAGACTCAAGTTTGATTCGGGCTCGACTATTATTTTTAAAGTGAAAATATGATATCTAAATGGTATGCTTGATCAATGTTTGGATATAATCTTCCGACTGCTCGAGCTTGTTTAATATTTACAATTATGAATATGTGCGACATATACAGATATATATATCTTAGATCATCGTATAGGATCACCAGATGGATCTTTGAGTATGAACTTTGAGGTCGAGTTTGAGTCGATCCCTAAATGTCAACTCGTTTTCTCCTTTACAAGTTTTCGAGTAGTCCACACACAACGCGAATAGTATACACACCCCTATGTCTAACTTGTGATTTATATTGTATTCTTTTTAACTAGCATTGTGTTTACTTGTTAAATTGTCATGTGTTCCAATCTATATATTACTTGTATTGTGAATTGGTGTTTAAGTTACATGAATAATTTCAAGTATAAATAATGAACAATTTCTACACACACTATCAGTTTTTTAAAAAGAAGGCATGTTCTATCCAATCATATGATATAAATTTATAGGGTAAATTACACCGTCAGTCCCCAAGGCCCTAGTGGATTGCAGATACAGTTATTATTTATGGAAATTGCTCCAAACATCCTCGAGGTCATGATTTTGTTGCTTCTAGCATCCAAACCCTAACGCTTGCTAAAAAAATCTCGGTAAAAAGGAATCTCATTCTCTAACACTTCTACACATTGTTTTACACAATGAACACTCAAACACATTTGGTTTGTTTAAGTGTTACCCAAGCTATTTAATTGATAAATTACCTTGATTACATTAATCAATCAAAGAGAATATATATGAATACAAAAGGAGATACTAGAAGTGGGATAAAGCCTTTTATATACTACACAAGCCCATATGACTTAATGCTAAGTAATACACAACTAATGCTCCCCCTCAGTTTGAGCGGGAGGTTGCTGAACACTCAAACTGGTACGAAACTCCTCAAAAAGAGCCGAGGGAAGACCGTTTGTAAATATATCCGCATACTGATAGCAAGAAGGCACATGAAGCACACGGACCTGCCCTAGAGCAACCATGTCACGAACAAAATGAATATCAATCTCTATATGCTTTGTCCATTGATGTTCAACCAGATTGGTAGACAAATAAACAACAGTGACGTTGTCACAATAAACAAGAGTAGCAGATAACAGAGGGGTATATAACTCACGAAGTAAGTTTCGGAGCCAGGAAGCCTCCGCAATTGCATTAGCGACACCCCGATACTCTGCCTCAGCACTCGACAGTGAAAGAGTATGATGACGCTTAGAAGACCATGACAATAAATTGTCACCCAAGAAGACACAATAGCCAGAGGTTGATCGTCTAGTAGATGGACAACCAGCCCTGATGTGTATTTTCATCCTATTTTACATTTATAAACTAAGAAGTACAAGGATAAACACATACTAACGGGCAGGGTACCTGGTCGCATGTAGTAGAGCCTAGGTAAATCCGAGTGTCGTCCCTAAGAGCTGTTGTGAAAGAGATCAATGCATGTTATGTTGTAAAAGATAATAATGAGGTAATAGTGTTGAATCATATTTGTCACAGTGCATATCACAGAATAGAATCAAGAGAAAGAAGGAAGACATAAAGCTTTTAATCCGAGTAATTCAGGTTATAGTTCAAGATTGCAAACATCGTATAGTGGCATAAATATCACTAAGAATTGTAGGGTAAGGTCATCCTAGTCTATCTTTCCTTCCTATCGCCTCAGGAACCATGGCGTATCCCATGTAGTAAGCCGAGGTTGGATATTTGGTTGAGTCATTAAGCGCCAAATCTAATAGATCACATTCGGTAGAGATCCGGCCTTTCGACATCTTAAATCTCTCCAACTTCTTAAGTACTTCCGCTTGTAAGGTGGTCCTATGGTCAATTCTCACACAAGGCAGTATGATCAGTTGTCATCCCTCCCATTTCCTTGCAATCCATCAGGCTAGTGTCCTATAGTCAATTCTTCTAGCCTACTAACTAAACTGGGGCCTTAATTCAGTTTAAGCTAGCGTAACAGATACAAATAAGCATATAATACTACCGAAACTAGTTCATGTGAATGGACAAAGAAGATATCTCTACGAAGCATAAAAGAGAACAAATAACTAAATGGAACTTGAATTAATAATAAGTATTCATCAAATGATTAAGGGAAATCGTAAGAGAATCCAAACTCGAATACAAATGATTAATGTAAGCGAGAGCTTCCATCTTCTGGCTCCTATCTCTGTCATCTTCTTCTGGTGATGTTCTCCCCAAACCCTAGAGAGGTTTGGGAAAGGGGAGATGATCTAAAAGTAGCAAAATCGTCTTGTATTTATAGGCCAGGAAACTGCTACGCCGTAACGCTATTACTAGTTACGCCGTAGCTCTTGTAATCTTCAATTGATCTTATCCGTAGGTCTAGTTACGGCGTAGTTGGAAGAAATGTTACCTCGTAATCTCAATTACGCTGTATATATAAAGTAATGCTATGTTGTAGTCTTCAATAAGTTCTTCAAGTTAGCCACGGACTCTTCAATACTTTGTAACATTGTTACTAGTTACGACGTAGTCTTCAACACGTGGATAATTCCATGTCATCATGGGCTTACGGCGTAACTTCATCACTTAGTTACGCCGTAATCTTCAAGTTATAGATAATTCCATGTCATAAAATAGCGACGGCGTAACCTCATCACTTAGTTACGCCGTAGTCTTCTTATAATAAAAGTCTTAAAGTATTGTCTTGAGTCCAACTTTTATCCATATGTCGATCCATACCTTATCAATAGTCCTGAAACAAAATAGGAAGCAATAAGACTATAAAATAGACAATAATAAGCTAAAATGATCCAATATGAGGGGAAATTGACACTTAAATATCAGGGTTATTTGATGTTATCAAGCCCAATCGACATCAGAATATGACACAAGATAAGTACTAGCAAAAGAATATAACAAGTGCATTATATTCATCATACATAGCATCTCTCCGGTTAGGGTCAGATAAAGCAAGAAATGGATATGTAGGAATAGGAGACACGTGAGAGGTGGGAAGAGTGAGACGGTTAGTTGGCTTGATAGTACCAACTTGCGCTCGTGTGACCATGGGATAAGTTCGATTTGGGTTTTTAGGTGTATTAAATTGATTGTTAACATAGGCATGAAAATGAACAAACTTTTGGAACACCTCATATTTGTTACGAAGAGGATAAATCCACAAGTAATGAGAGAAATTTTCTAAAAAGAGAACATAATACTTAAAACCACCAGTGCTAACAATTGGAGATGTCCAAATATCAGAATGTATAATTTCAAAACAACTAGAAACATGAGAGTTCGAACTGGAAAACGGAAGTCGTACATGTTTGCCAAGTTGACAGGCGTCACAAACATGAGATGACTTCTGTTTATTACAAGAAATAAAATTGCGAGAAACAAGAGATCGTATTAGTTGTGTATTATTTAGCATTAAGTCATATGGGCTTGTGTAGTTTGTAGAAGCCCACTTCTATAAACTACACAAGCCCATATGACTTAATGCTAAATAATACATAACTAATACAAGCTACTTGATTGTTAATCATTCATTTGGGTCCTTAATGTTCAATACGGGATACTATACAACACAACTCTCACAATCCAATCTTAATCACGTTTTACATACCATACTTAAACAAACTTGATATAAAAAACTCGAATGCCAAGCGCTAAACAAGAAAATCAAACCCAATTCAAACTCGAATGGCTATTGCTATTGACTATTTTGATGCATTTAATAAGAAAATATTTTTTTCTTTGGCAATGGCGAATGGTAAAGGTTACACGATGATGGAAGCTATTAATATTTTGTTAGTTTCGTATATCATAATGCATCAAGTACAAATGTGCATCTCTTAAAACTTAATTTATTTGGATCCTAAAATAAGTGTCTAAGCTAGATAAGACCATCAAACAAGTCGCATGTAAAACATCGTAGTTTGGGACTTTTGTATCAAGTCTCCTGTTACGTTTAATCATAATAAAATCCCAAACGAATAAGTGTCCTAAAAGATCCAACATAATAAGACCCACATACTAGGCTTCCTATAAAGTTTCGTTTTGATAAGACCACGACTAATAAGCGTCCTGTAAAATTTAATATAATAGGACATTTAAATCAAGTGTCCTATTATGTTCATCATAATAAGACCGCTACTAAAAAAGTGTCTTATAAATTAGTTTATTAGGATCCGCCTATTAAATGTCCTATTAAAAACAACTTAATGGGACTTAAAGTTTAATTGGTCCTATAAATTGTTTGTTAGGACGTTGTTTAAAAAGGTGTCCTACAAAAAGGCCCTAAAAGCCCCCTTTTTTTGTAGTGATTCATGTTGAATGTTATGAGTTTTACAATTATGGAGTAGTCGTTATATGTTTATTTGGGTGATTTAGTCACATGGTTGTTTGCAATGTAATGTACGCTTGCTATTGATACTATGCTTAAGGTTAATTGATGAGTTTATACTTGGACCATTGTTGAATGTTTGATGTATCTCTGTGGTAGAAGTAGGTCGAAAGGGTCTGCCATTTTGGTATTATTTCAAGGTGTTTGTCTATGACAACTTGGTGTTAACCTTGTAGAAATTGGTCGACAAAACATTTATCAACCCATCTATAATCTTGTTTAATGCCTTATCTCATGTCTAACGAACTTGATAAGGAAATTGACTTACGTATACTTCTGTTATGAACCAATCTTAATGCATTTGATATATTAAGAATCATAGATCAAAAGGGTTTCTTAATATGTTGGATAGTTATAGGTACGAGTGTTAACCATGCATCTCTTGCTTATATATCTTGTTCATGATTGCTTGCTTATCATTTTCATGTTACTTCCATGTTTCTTAGCCTAAATAAACATATCTTTAATCATACGACCAATCAATCTAAATTACTAGTTTTTGGATAAGTGACAATCTAAGAACTTTACTTTAACACAATTGCTAACTTGGCTTTTCTACAATCTCTTGGGACGACCTGGTCTTACCTAAACATTTGCTATAAACTAGGGTTACACTTTACCCATGTGTTTTATAAATTAAGGAAAAATGGTGAAACTAGTATTATAAATTTAAAGCTATTGAAACACATCAGTTCTCCTCCTACATTCTGTAACTGGTTATCCTGATTGACTTGGAATAGATTGACTTCCACATCAGGTTCCTCAAAGCTGTTAATGCCATCAACTAGTGGTCTCACTACTTTCTGCAACGGCTTTTCCTTAGTCACTTTGAACACACTGACACCAAAACTATCAGGTTCCTGAAAACTATTTTCGTTATCAATAATGACTAATGGACCTTCAGTGTTATCAACAGCTTGGCTTGCAAAGGTAGACATGTCAAGACTTGAAAAACCGGGCTCAATGTGTGGCAAGTCACTAGATTTCCCAACATATGAGACATCTATAGGTAGTTGCGTAAGTTGCATAAATGGGTCGTTATCTATATCATCTAGAACCAAACGTCTCCATCACGATTGAATAGCAGCACGAGCTATTTTTCTACTAGGTTCATCCATCTCATAAAATATAGTCTTAATATACTGTGGGGACATCTCAAACAAGTCTAACCTAGTCTTGCCTATTTCAACAAACACATCTATCAGCTTATGTTGTTCCATAACTTCTTTCAACAAGTCTAAATTGACAGCTTCGCGAAAACTATATAAGCCATCGTCCAATGTCATACCAGGTTTAACAAAATAGTAGTAATTGTTTCCGACATCTGAATAACCGATTTGGGTCATCAAAGCATCAAGTTCGTCAATCGAAATCTCATTAATTCCAACATAATCAACCTGACATTGCTTACCTCCTTCGTATATCCTGTTTGGCCAATTTTTGAATAAGCCATTGTGGTGAACTCTCATGCTAAAATCACCAGGTCGATCTGCTGTTGAAACACAAAACACAACACTGTTACCATTCTCTAACAACAAAGGGAAATACCATAAAACAATCTAAGAAACATATGCTTGTAAACGATTATCAACAAAAACACTAACCATATTGCCTCATTGCCCAATTTCTCTCGACTTCTTGGCTATCAAAGTAAGGTTCATCCCTGATTTGCCATAATGTCAATCCAAGGTTTGCGATTCTTGATCTTTTACTTAAATTATTAGATTTGGTGAGTGACATTGCATTAGGGTTTTTTTGGGTAGGCTTCCAAAACAAGTTTGGGGATGAGCAATGAGTACTTGGGCTACTTATAATAAACATAATGGCGGGAAAAAGGATTAGACGTCTGCTGGGAAGTACACAAAGAGAGAGAAAAATGCGAATAGGTAAAAAGACAAGAATACCCTCCAAACTAGTTATGTAACGGGGTTTTGGGAAATATAACGGGACGTTACTGTTCCTATTACGGGCCGAGGGACGCAATCGGCCTCAAAATCCCATGTTTTGGACGCCACATGACAATTTTGAAAAGTTAAGGTCCATGGCAATGTTTTGTGGAAAGTTCAGGGACCAACGATGTATTTTACTCATAATTCATTTATGTGAAGAAAAGGTTACTTATGAGGATATACTCCCAAGTCCCAAGTGATACTCATTGCCCGATAGAAAAAAGATTATTAAATCATCTAATTAAATAAGATGTCATGACTTTAATTAGGCAATCAGTTTGTCAAATATGCATGCGTTATTTATTATGTGGTTTTATTTGCTTACAAGACCTATTGAATAGTTTGTTGTCAATGTGTGTTTAGAAAATTGTGCAACTTGGCTTGTACAAAATATGTGTTTCTTATTAATGCTATATGCTAAACCAAGTGCAGTTAAAATACATGTGGTCATATAGTAAAATTTTATGAGCCAATATTATTTTATTGAGTGGCATGACCGGTTAGACCATCCCGGATCAAAGATGATGCAAAATGTATAGAAGAACCATAAGTTTCTTCAAATATAGATTTGATTGTTCTCAGAGGAAGTTAATTGTTCATATATTACCATCATAGTAAAGTGAGGACTTTGTCCTATAAAGTTTTGGAAAGAATATAAAGGGGATGTATTCAGGCCTATACATCTGCTATGTGGATCATTTTGAGTTTTAAAATCGATGCATCGTCAAAATGATTATCAAATACGCAATTTAAAGTTAGCGTGATTAGTGGCTCGGCTTATAAAATGCGAGCATGGTTTTCCAAATTATATTATTGAGAATGGTGGTGAATACTTCCAAGTATTAGGCGATTATTGGAATAAGTGTTGAACATAAAAGTAGCCCATGTTCATACGTGTCACACCTCGCCAAGGAGGAAACGCGAGTGTGTAACTTCATGAATATCATCACAATACATGGTGTCTAAATAGAGAAATACTACAATGCACATAAATAGAGCAAAGTACAAACACGAAGTGTTGTAACACTACCCCAAGATTAAAAAACCAAACCAAAATCCAAAGGTATCTTCAATAGATATGAAAGTACCAAATGAAAAACATAATCGTATCACAAACAAATCCAAATGTAATCAAATTCAAACATAAAATAAAGTCTTCATAATGCAACTAAGTCTCACCTAATTGCTGCTCTCAACTTTGGCCTTAGAATGCTCACCTGAAAATGATGCTTAAAACGTCAACATAATGTTGGTGAGATTCATAGGTTTAAGACACACATACACTCTCAAGGCAACCAGTTCACTGTGATCATAAAATATAGTTGGACAAACAATTAAAGTTATCATATAAGCTAACAGTAATCACACATAACTAAGACAACCAATGGGACGGAACGTGTCCCTCGCTCCAATATTGGCATCAATTAGGTCGCATGCGCGAGCAACAGAATAAGCATCCTCCCAATTGAATCACGTATATATATATATCCACACAATCTTGGCATCAAATGGGTCCCCAATTGAATCATGTATAATCTCACAATCACATCATCACCGCATAATCATCATACACAGCATTTACATGATAACATCATAAGTCCAAGCTTTCAACCACACATAATCACAGTAACTCAAAACATTTAAGACAAGCATCATTCCCATCCCAAGTTTAAAACAAAGTAAAAAGTATAGGACTATGAACTCACCTCAACTTTGCAGCTTCCAACAAATAACAATCACAAATCTATACAACACAAATAAGTTCACGTTACACATGGTCAAGCTAAAAGCTATAACCCATGCAATACTCATATGATGGATGTCTAAGGTTCATATGACCCACCATGGATCTCCTAGACTCCATACCAAACACCATCAACCACTAATGCTCACTAAATCTCTTGCACTTATATTTTCAGAAAACGCAGAATTTTAGGGTGCATTCACCCACATAAAATAATAACCATTTAAGCTTAACAACTCACACCAAAAATTCACCATGGTCTCTCATAAGCATACAAGCTAATCACAGAAGGCCATGGTCTAACAACACACACAAATACCCATAAGAAAATCAAACTTGTCAACTATCCAGATTCGGATCTGAACGCACACCAAAAAGTTTTGATTAAAGAAAAATACTTCCACAACTTTTTATCGCGAATCCTTTTCGTGGGAGTCTAAGATAACCTAAAACTCAACTTTTCCAGAAGGGCTAACCTAAATATCACTTTTTCATCCACAAATCACTATCAAACGTTTACCCAAATTCTGTCCCGGTTTAACAGCTTTGACACCTTATCTCGTAAAAATCAAAAGACTAACTTCCCGACCTCGAAATCAGTCGTGGTTGGAATTTTTGGAAAGCTCTTTATCTGAAATATAATTTAGAGTCCAAATTCGTGATCTAACTCATCTCCATCTATTAAATATCATCGTATCTTTACAGCCCTAATATTCTGTCCAAACCCTAACTTGAAAACTAACGCGTTTTACGCTCAATTCCCTTAACCAATCATCATACCATTATCAATTAATGATTCTAACATGTTTTACATCATAAATTTACAGAAGTTTATAAACCCTAACTCCATCATAATTTATATCACACGAATTATAACAATAACTAATTAATTGAATGAAAACTAGTATCAAAAGTATACCTTAAACTTGATTTTTTACTTCAAAAGCAAAACCCTAAATTTTTCTCCCTCTTTTCTCTCCTTGGCTGATCGTTTCTATCAAAAGAATGGGTAGGGAAGTTTTGATTTTGTATTTATATTATTTAGTGGATAATTACCTTAAGTTAAAATTGTAATTGGGCTCAAATTTTTTTTCCCTTTTCCTTGTTTTACCCCAATAGGCCGAACACCCCTATAATATATATATTTTTATTTTTTTAATTAGATTTATTTATTACACTCAAAACCTCATACTTTTCATATTTTATGTACTCCCATAACGAAACCTAACGTCTTTCGCGATAAACCTTAATTTTACGACAATCCGGAAAATAATCATTTTAAAAATAAAGTTTCCAAAAATAGAATTTCACACACTCCATAAACATATCCCATGAAAACAACATTCTCGTAACTTACTAACGCTCAAATACTTGAACGAAGACTCGTTACACAAAACCGCAAAACACCAAAACTACACAACTCACTTCTACACCACATAGGTGTTCAAAATGAACTTACCAAAACTCAACACCACTCAAATCACCACAACAACCTTACACGCAAAGGGATTTAGTGCCACATTCATACTTATCATAACTATATCATACATATCTCACACATATACCACATAAAACACTTAATTCACACCAAACAAAGTTAAACGACTAGAGACTATTAGTCAAACTAACCTGTAAAAATCACGGTTGTCACATCATCCCCCACTTAGGGAAATTGCGTCCCGAGATTTAACAGTTCGTCTCACCAACCTCCTCAGCAAACAACTTCGGATACTTAGATCTCATTTGGTCCTCACATTCCCAAGTAAACTCAGGTCCGCGTTTGGAGTTCCACCGTACCTTCACCAACGCTATCTTACTACACTTCATACTCTTGACCTCTCTATCCATAATTTCAACAGGTTCCTCAACAAAATGAAGAGTCCTATTAACCTTAATCTCATCCAATGGCACATGCAGACTAGCATCCGCCAAACATTTCTTCAAATTAGATACGTGAAACGTATCATGCACACCACTTAATTCCTCAGGCAATCTCAAACGATATGCCACAAGTCCAATCCTCTCCGTAATCTCAAATGGCCCTACATACCTCGATGCTAACTTACCTTTCTTACCGAAATGTACAACACCCTTCCAAGAAGACACATTCTGTTGGGAATTTTAGAAGTTCCTGCTGATGGAATCTGCTGATGGTTTCTGCTGATGACATGGTTCCTGCGGAAGATTTATTTCTGCGGATATAGTTATTCCGTGATTTATTATTTGTTTGTTAGGATATGCATGAGCTATTTTAGGTAGTGATATGCATTGATATTTTATTTATTATGTAATTAGGGTTCCTTGTCTATAAAAGGAACCAATAGGCTTTATTATTACGGAGACTTCACCAAAAACAAAAACACATTTAGTGTGTGTAACCTAGATCCATAGAGGATCATTTTATTATTAGAGCAAAACCTTGATTATAACTTTGATTGTGTTCTTATTATTCCGCTGTGCATGATCAATCATTGTTATCCTAGATCGAGCCAAAACGATTCAACAAGTGGTATCAGAGCCAGGTGGCTCTCGATCTAGGGTTTATAAGGTTTTCGTTGTTGCAAGCAGTTTCGAAGGAGAGCAGATCTGGTTGTTGATAAGAAGCAGTTTCGAAAAAGATGGAGCAGGTCTGATGAAAATAAAGTTGTCGACTGCAGCAGTTTTGAAAAAGTCTCAAGGGTTACTGATTTGGCTATAAGTCAACTGGTCGATATCTTCTACTAGGCAACAAAGGTGAATCTGTTTAAATATTGTATCTTTCATTGTTGCTACATATGTTGATCATCTTGTCGTTTATGAATAATCTCGCATTAAATATTCAACGTGCTTGATTATTAAAAGTTTGTGGGATGAAAAGTGGGGTCAGTTGATGAATAACCTCGTACTGGTTTATGAGATCCATTATAAAATCCAAGTAATAACAGTGGAGAAGAATAAAATTGGTGGACAAGAAAACCTCGTATCAATATTAATTATGGACAATTATTGATAATTAATATTGTGGCTTTGATTAACCCCGTATTTATTGCATTGGTTATTGTTGGTGGAGATATGCTTAATGGTTTGTCGTCTTTCAGTCTAAGTGAATACGAGAAAGGTAAATCTGATTTGCCGGTTTATAGAATTAATTGAATATTGATTGACTGTGGTGCATTAAATGGGACGGTAATTATGGTTTATTAATTGGTCTTGAATGACAATGAATTTGTCACATGGTGATATCTCGTATATGATTGGGTATAATATTATTAATGGTGATAATTTATTCTGGGAGCTGGTTTGTTAATTTGTGATATTACTACTGGTCAAGGCGCATGGAAGATTTGGTGGGTAAAGTTTTGTCGTGATTGGTATGTGTTCACATGGGTCGAATATGATAAAAAGTTTCATCATGGCTCTGTCATTTTCATTGTGTGCAAGTGGGATGGAGGAGTACTTATTTTATTCTATCTCGTTGCTGCTGCGTTTGAATGATGAATTGTCACTATCAGTTATGGGGGTTATCATGAGAAGACCCTTGGGAATCATTGTTTGGTACTTGAAAGTTACTGAAGTTACTGCTGGTACGCTATTTCGTTTCTGCTGCCATCACATATTGATTTTACTGATACACTTATCTGTTTCTACTGATGACTTTAGTTCCTACTGATTCGTTCCTACTGATTGGTTGTCCGTTCCTGCTGATACATACGGTTCTTGCTGACGCATTTATGGTTCCTGCTGACTTGTTGTATACTTTTTCTTTTGGTCAGTTTTGGTTCCTACTAGTCATGTGAGACTACTAGTGGTTAGGGAGGATGGAGTTATCAACCATCATCATTTTATTGAGAAGATTACTTGACGAAGACATTTGATTATCGCTTATTTGATGTTGTAATTGATTTTCCCAAGTATTGTGTTCTTATTATATCTTAAAGGGATCAGCAGCTTTTTAAGATAACTTGCTTGGTTTGTATGGTGACGAAGACTTGACGACTCTAGTGAAGGGGTATGATCTATCTTATTGTGCTTAATGCGTACATTTGCTATCATTTGAAGGAGTTACGTTATTTGTGCTCAGTGTCTCATTGGATAAATCAATGAGGAGTTTGCAAGAGGCCGTCACGTGGATAGTGCAAGACATAAGATGCAAGGTTGGGAGATTCCATTTCTTCATCCAATCAGTTATAGTTGATTTTCTTCATCAATGATCACTCCATGGAACCTACTGGATTCAAGAGATGGCAAGTATACTTTTAAGGGGAAGCTTATTGTTAATATACTTGGCCATCCTCTTACACTTTGTGCTGATGTGCTTATTTTGTTTCTGCTGTTCGATACTGCTGCTCGTTCCTACTGCTTGTTACTGCTGATAGTAAAATAAAAAAAAAATTGTTATTTTGTTTTTGTTGGTTGATTGATTCTAGCTCCGACGACGCACTTGAATTTTGGACGACGTTGGAGTCAATTATACGCATCACTTGAGGGGAAGCGTCTACGAGTTGCACAAGACCCCTATTAGATGATTACAAAAAGGGGAAGAATAGTTGAGGTGCAACTTATTATTTGTGATGACATGTTTTAGCATTGTTTCTTCATGCAGATTGTTTTGTAATATCAAATAGGGGAAGATTGTTGGGAATTATAGATTTGATGATTACAAAACCTACAACCAAGAATGAAGAAAAGAAGAAACAATGAGGGCCAACGATGAAATATTTAGTTAGCTTTCATAGGAAGCTAGGTTTTTATGTAAACCCTAGCCTCTCTATTATATAAAGAGAGGTAGGGCGTTGGTCATTAGTATCTTTTTATCCTTTTCATTCATAGTCTCTTCAATGAGAGTCTAGCAAACGCATAGAGCGTGAAGTAGTTAGTAGTAGTATTATTAGTTTCTTTTATACTCAATAAAAGAAAACCTTATTAGTAATGTTGATTGTGTTCTTGTTCTATATTCCGCTGTGCTACAATCAATATTATTCATACCCTAGTTGAGTCCAGATCTTGGATTCTACAAGTGGTATCAGAGCCCAGGGGCTCGTGATATCTTGGGTTAATACAAGGTTTTAATATTAATTGTTACTGTCGAAGACGAGTAGCTTCGAAAAAGGTACTGTGATTTGTTATATATTGGTTATCTTCTTTTATCATGGGCCGATAATCATATTGGATGCATTAATTGGTACCGTGATTTGAATTCCAAGTGGGATCAGTTATTATTGTTTGTTCGAAGTAATCAATTAAAGATCACTAGATTAAACAATTGATTGTGGAGCTGATCTGTCGTTTTATAAAGTGATAATATTACTTTGTCGTCTGATTTGGTTATTGATTGGTTACGTGGGATGATTGTGGTACCAAGGCACGTGGGATTATTTGGCACAAAACTACATGAGATTGGTTATTGAATATTGATTGCTACTGTTGTCGCTTCGAGATTCAATATCTTTATCAATTGTTTGTTGATTGGTATTCATTAATTGGTCAAGGCATTATAGTGGGTCGATTATATATCTCATAAAGAGAGGTCACATTCTGGTTTGGCAAGTCAAATAATTTGTTTATTCATCATGTGTCGCTATCTATTCTGATGATTCAATCGAGGGTCAACTAGTGCTTTTCTTAAATTGATAGATCGATCTGCAGTTTATCGTTTTATTGGTCGTTTATATCAACGTTGTTACTGCTCTCGGTTTGCTGCTGGTATTCTTCGTTCCTGCTGATACACATATTTATTGCTGCTGATAGTTACTCTTATTTCTGCTGCTACTCATTGCTGCTGATCGATTTTGCTGATGTTCGATACTGCTGATACACCATATTGTGTTCTGATGCTGTTATTTTTTTAATTCTGTTGTACGCTATTTTTTTTTTGCTGTTAAAAAAAAATAATAAAAAAAAAATAAATAAAAAATAAAAAATAAAAAAAAAAACAATGGCTGAATTTGATAATGAAAGTAATGATGCTATGTTCCCTTATTTGATGGATTATGAGTACGAAGTCTGGGCTAAGAAGATGGAACACTGGATCACGAACAATGATATAAATATCTGGAAGGTNCATAGGGTACTCAACTCACCCATGCTTCATTGCTGAGAGTTGAAATGGTCATCAATTCACCATGGTTGCTGCCCTATTGAGTAACCAAAGGATTGGCTAGTCCTGAGCAAACGGCTACAGGTAAAGACATCTCAAATCCGTTTATGGCTGTGATGATTTGCCAAAAATCATTAGGGTATTTCAACACACCCATGATTCACGTTCTGAGTGTTGGACTGGTAACTAGTTCACCAGGGTGATGTCATAATTCCACCGAAGGACTAGCTAGCCCAAGAGTGAGTAGCTACTTGGTAAAGGCTTATCAAATCTACTCATGTTGTTGCTGATTCTGTTTGCTGCTGATAGGTTCAAGCTGCTACCAGAATCTTGGTCTTCAAAGATGGTTTCTAGTTGCTACTATAGAAGTTCCTGCTGATGGAATCTGCTGATGGTTTCTGCTGATGACATGGTTTCTGCTAGTTCTCATATTCTGTTGCACGCTTATTATGTTACAATCCTCAAGCTTCATATCTTCAAAGATTTATCCAGGAATCTTGAAGTTAACCCCGGTCAACATCAAGATTAGGGGAGGATTGTTGGGAATTTTAGAAGTTCCTGCTGATGGAATCTGCTGATGGAATCTGCTGATGGTTTCTGCTGATGACATGGTTCCTGCGGAAGATTTATTTCTGCGGATATAGTTATTCCGTGATTTATTATTTGTTTGTTAGGATATGCATGAGCTATTTTAGGTAGTGATATGCATTGATATTTTATTTATTATGTAATTAGGGTTCCTTGTCTATAAAAGGAACCAATAGGCTTTATTATTACGTAGACTTCACCAAAAACAAAAACACATTTAGTGTGTGTAACCTAGATCCATAGAGGATCATTTTATTATTAGAGCAAAACCTTGATTATAACTTTGATTGTGTTCTTATTATTCCGCTGTGCATGATCAATCATTGTTATCCTAGATCGAGCCAAAACGATTCAACACATTCAACATCACAAAATCAACCACGTTAAACTCTAAAGGCTTACGGCGATTATCCGCATAGCTCTTTTGGCGATCTCTTGCAGCCTTAAGTCTTTCCTTAATTCGGAACACCATATCCGTAGTCTCTTGCACCAATTCAGGACCATTCAGCTGGCTCGTCCTGACTTCTGCCCATACAACCGGTGATCTACACTTCCTTCCATACAACATTTTGAACGGTTCACATCAAATACTGGTAAGATAACTGTTATTATAGGAAAACTCAGCCAAAGGCAAATGAGTATCCCAGCTTCCTCCAAAATCGATAGCACATGCCCGAAGCAAATCCTCTAAAGTCTGTATCGTTCGCTCACTTTGCCCATCGGTCTGTGGATGATAAGCAGTACTCATATCCAACCGTGTATCCAAAGCCTTCTGCAACGATTGCCAGAACCGCGAAGTAAACCTACTATCACGATCCGAAATAATCGACACAGGTACACCATGCTTTGCCACAATCTCATTAATATAAATCCTTGCCAACTTCTCCATCTTATAATCCTCACGAATGGCCAGAAAATGCGCAGACTTAGTTAGTCTATCCACAATGACCCATATCATGTCATGCCCATTACTCGTTCGAGGCAACTTGGTAATAAAATCCATCGTTATATTATCCCACTTCCATTCAGGAATCGGCGGCTGCTGCAACAACCCAGAGGGTTTCTGATGTTCAGCCTTAACTTTCAAGAAAGTTAAACATTGACTAATATACTCAGCTACCTCTCTCTTCATTCCCGGCCACCAGTAAGCATCTCTAAGATCATAGTACATTTTATCAGACCCTGGATGAATCGAGTATCTCGTCTTATGAGCCTCGTCCATGATCAACCTTCTCACATCCCCCACCAGCGGAACCCATATTTGATCCAAGAAATACAATCCACCATCCTCCTTTCTTTCTATTTGTTGATCTAACCCACGCAATATCTCAGCCACAACATTCTCGTCTTTAAGAGCTTCCGCTTGTGCTGCCAATATCTTACCTTTAACACCTGACTGCAACGTCATGCTCATAGCTCGCACACGCTTAGGCTTAATTCTTTCCTTTCTACTCAACGCATCAGCCACCATATTCGCTTTTCCTTGATGATAGCGAATGTCGCAGTCATAATCACTTAACAGCACCATCCATCCTCTTTGGTGCATATTCAGCTCCTTCTGAGTAAAAATATGCTGAAGACTCTTATGATCAGTGTAAACCGTACTCTTCGTACCATACAAATAATGTCTTCAATTCTTGAGGGCGAACACTACCGCACCAAGCTCTAGATCGTGAGTGGTATAATTCTTCTCATGAATCTTGAGTTGTCGAGATGCATAGGCTATCACTTTCCCTCTTTGCACCAACACACACCCAAAACCTTGATTCGACGCATCACAATATACTACAAAATCATCTGGCCCATCAGGTAATGCCAGGATAGGTGCATTACACAAACTATCCTTTAATGTTTGAAAAGCCACCTCTTGCTCATCTCCCCAAACATACTTCTTATTCTTCTGAGTCAACGTAGCGAGGGGCTTGGCAATCCTTGAAAAGTTTGCTATAAATCTCCTGTAGTATCCCGCCAGTCCTAAGAAAGAGCGTATCTCAGAATGCGTCGTAGGAGCCTTCCAATTCTTGACTGCTTCAATCTTGCTAGGTTCCAAATGTATCCCTCCACTATTCACTACATGACCAAGAAAATGTACCTCCTGCAACCAAAACTCACATTTCGAAAACTTGGCGTATAGCTCTTCCTTCTCTAGCAATCCGAGTACCAACCTCAGATGCTCCCCATGCTCCTCCTTTGTCTTAGAGTAAATTAGAATATCGTTAATGAACACAATCACAAACTTATCCAAATAGGGTCTACATACGCGATTCATCAAATCCATGAATACCGCGGGTGCATTAGTTAACCCAAATGGCATAACTGTGAACTCGAAGTGCCCATAACGAGTCCTAAAAGCTGTCTTCGGAATATCCTCTTCATATACTCTCAACTGATGATACCCAGAACGCAGATCTATCTTGGAAAAGAATCGAGAACCTTGCAACTGATCAAACAGGTCATCAATTCTAGGAAGAGGATACCAATTCTTCACCGTTAACTTGTTCAACTCTCGATAATCAATGCACATCCGAAATGAGCCATCCTTCTTCTTGACAAACAATACAGGCGCTCCCCACGGAGAATGACTAGGTCGAATAAACCCCTTATCTTGGAACTCTTTCAACTGTGCAGCCAACTCCTGCATCTCCGTAGGTGCCAATCGATAGGGAGCCTTCGCCACTGGCGTCGCTCTAGGAATCAATTCAATACGAAACTCCACCTGTCGTATCGGCGGTAATCCGAACAAATCCTCAGGAAAAATGCCCCGAAACTCGCACACTATAGGAATATCCCCCACTTTGAGTTCTTTAAACTTCACACTCATAAGGGATTTCGACTCCTTCTCCACACTTTCCCCTTGTACCCGTAGCACACCGCCATCCTCTAATGGAATTCGAACCACCTTCTCATGGCATACTACCTCAGCTTTATGCCTCGCTAACCAATCCATCCCTATTACCACATCAAAACTACCATGTCCTAAGGGTATTAAGTCAATCTTAAACGAAACACCCTCTAACACGATAACACACTCACGAATAACCTTATCAACTTCTATTTCTCTACCGCTAGCTATTTCAATCACAATACTAGGTCTAAGTTCACTAAACTCAACACCCAATATTCTAGCAAATTCAGTAGTAGCAAAACAATAATCCGCAACCGTATCAAATAAAGTAGTAGCATAATGACCATTGAGAGAAAATATACCATTAACGACGTTTGGGTCTTGGCGCGCCTCATTTGCATTCATAGTAAACGCCTTTCCCTTAGCTGCATTCCTGTTAAATCCTTGTCCTTGACCTCCTTCAATAGCCAGCTGATTCCCCGGCTGTCCAGGTGCCCTAGCAAGTTTGGGACACCAGTTGCGGAGATGTTCAGTACTACCACACTCATAGCACGCCCTGCGATTAAACCCTGCACCCACCGAGTTAATTGGAGTCGCTTGAGTAATCACCGCTCAACAATACTTAGCAATGTGCCCAGGTTTGCCACACCTGAAGCACACACGACATGCCACGTTCTCAGGATGATTGCCATTACACTTAGCACATCTAGGGGCATTACCAGCATATCCCCTCCTATCACCACCTCCAGCCACAGTCGTAGAAGCTGTTCCCGAATAACCTACTGCCTGTATAGGAGTCGTTGCTATGAACCCCTTCCCATTTCTCACTCTCTTATTGTCAACATTAGAACCACCCATCTTACTAGTTTTAGCCTCCTCTTTCTTCTTCTCGCTTGTCTTTGCGAGTGTTCCTGATGCGTGGTTTTGTGACCTTACAACAGGTTTTACCTCTCAAGGGATCTCAAGAGGCTTACAACCCCACCAGGCAGTGTAACTGACCGATGTAGTATAGGATAGTGGTAAGTACGGGGGATTGATCGTTCTCTCACAGGGAATAGTGTTCGTTAAGATAGAAAAGCTACTCTAATAGGTCTAAAGGTGGAAGGAAGATTATGTTTGTATTTTTATATTTTTTAGAAAGCAATTAAAATCTCAGTTTTGGAAGAAGGGCGGAATTAGTTGTTAATCAACTAACCCAAGTTTACTACTAATGCAAATTAAAATAAATAAATATCTAAACTATTGTGGTTGTGAAAACAATATGGAGAAAATTGTGTTTACTTAGATTTCATTACTCCCTAACTATCTTTTACCGGTTAATTGATATGTGTGTTACTTGTGTGGATGAAGGGTGTATTCCTAATAACTCATGGAGTGGCATACATATCTCTCCAATTCTATGAGCTATTATCTCCTCCTATGCCATGCACGGTACAACCATAGGGATTGTAAACAGTGGCTCATGCGTTAAATACTACCTTAATAG